>LOJH01047512.1:1762-13200 GCA_001685095.1 Ellobius talpinus
AGAGAGAGAGAGAGAGAGAGAGAGAGAGAGAGAGAGAGAGACTTAGAAACACACAGAGAGTGGCAGGGTGAGAGACACAGACAGTGACAGAGGCAGAGACAGGCTGATTTTGAACTCTTTCTGACTCAGGTGAGTAGGCAGAGAGGCAATAGCATAGTTAAGGCTTAGAGGGCAGTTCAGGTCCCAGAATCAGGCCCCTGTATATGAAGGTCACTAAAGAGAGGAGTTGGAGCCCCATGTGGTAGCGGAGGAAGCCTCTTCTGTAGCTGAGAAAAAGCTTGCAGCTTGCGTCTCCGATTCCTGAGCAGGGGCAGCAGTGGGGAAGAGGATTTGTAGTTTTGATTTAGATTCACTTTCCAGGTGAGAGATTCTGGCATTCTGTTAGCTAAGGCATTCTCTGTGCCCATGGGTATCTGTGAAAAGGGAGAGGAGGCTGCTAGAGACATCGCGGCCTGAGCAGAGGCCAGACTCGAATGCTACCTTCTTACAGCAGCCATGCTGAAAACATCCGTTTTTTCTGCCTTTTACTGTTTGTTTCAAGTGGCTTCTGGAGGATGGGTTGCTGGGCTTGGCTTCTTGGAGTACAGGCTGGGATCCCAGGTTTAGTGACAAGATCAGTTCTTTGCAAGTGGGTTATTTGCAGTACACTGAGCAGTAACATGCCGGTGTATCTTCTCTGGAGAATCTCCTCCCTGGGCTTCTGTGTCCTCTCTTAAATATATGAGTAGAGTTTAGGAAAAGAGAGGGCTCACAGGGGAAGATGGAAGTTAGGTACATTCGTTACCATTCTGTGGCTGTGGTGAGACACCACGACTAAATCAGTTTCTTGAAGATAGAGTTTATTTGGGCTTATGATTCTAGAGGGATGGGAGTCCGTCATGGTAGGGAGGCATGGCAGTAAGTGGCAGTCGTGGCAGCTGGAACAGGATGCTGAGAATGCACATCCTTTACCATAAGCATGAAGCACAGACAGCAAACTGGCAGTAAGGCAAAACCTTAAGCTCTCAAAGCCAGCCCCCACTGACATAGTTCCTCCATCAAGCCACACCACTTAACCCACCTACCCCAAACAGTGCCGACTAGGAACCAAGTGTTCAAATGCTCAAGACTATGGGGGGACATTTCTTATTCAAACCATCACACTTATAAGCTTTTGTTAGTCAGTCTATCACCAAACTTGGGCCCATAGACTGAGCCCCAAGAATCTAGGGTCAGTCACCTGTCCTCCATAAGGCAATTAGAACAACCAAGTTAACAGCAAAAAGCAGAAAGGGGAGACTTATTCATTGGGTAGAAGGGCTTAAAGAGATCAAGTGACCCCCTGCAGTCCATCTTCAGGGTCCTGAAATGGGATTAAATTATAAATAAAGGACTACACATTTAAGTCAAGGTGTGGTATGCCCAACCCACTGATGACCCATTATGGTCTTAGTTATAGTCTCTTCATATAATAAGATAGTCTGACAAGTTGTTGTAACTGTATGAAATCTTCTAGGGGGAGGCAAGTTCTCCTTGTGGCTGGAGCCAGGCTCCAGTCTTTTCTTTCTCTCTGTATAAACTTCTTTGGGAGGGAGGGATTCCAGTTTCTTGTGATCCCTTGTTTCAACTGTATAATAGAATGAGGGATACAAGCACTTCTTTAGAACCATTTCTGCCAGCGGGGTTATATAAGTTGATGCTGATCCACATACCCCTCCCCACCACCTACCACGTTTTCACAGACAGCAAGCAGGGTAGCTACTCTTCTCCTTTACTTCCCCTTTGCCTTGTAGCAGGAGTCTCTTTCTGAGTCTGAAGACTGTGCCGGTGGCGGTAGGTACCCGATCCTTATCTGCTAATGTTGCTCCCAGTTGGAGGAGTCTGGTCACACAGATCCTTGGGTTGAGAATGATAACAGTGGAGAAAGGCAGATCCTCTGAGGTGGACCTTGAAGCACACACATTCTTTTTTCTTCCTGCCGCTCTTCCCTGAACTTGGTCCATGTTTCAAGTTTGGTGAATACTATTTGCCAAATGAGGCCAGAGGTTGTGGCTGCCTATTAACCCTCCTGTCAAAGGATGTCTCCTCTCCTATTTTTCATGCCTGAGGTTCATTTCATCAGGCTTTAGAAAGAGGTGGGTACTCATTTCCTTTATTCCTTATCTCCCCTCCTTTGCTACTGCCCTTGATCCTGACCACTTCTCTCAGCAATTCCAACAAAAAGTAGATTCCAGCTGAAGTCAAAATGTGGGATGACTTTTTGTGGGATGCTCACACATCATGCACTGTATCTTTTTGATGACCATTGATAACCAGAAGCAGGTCAGAAGAAGATCCAATTTAGAAGGGGTTTTTCCTCTCATTTTAGTGTGTGTGTGTCTTCTTGTATGTTTGTGTGTGTGTTCGTGTATATGTGTGTGTGCATGTGCGGGCATTGTCTCAATAATGTATAAACATTCCATTTTGTGTTGTCTGGTATTGGAATACAACTTCCAGTTGTAGATGGTGGGCATGCATGGGCAATTACCATGTTTTGTTTCTTTGTGTGTGTGTGTGTGTATCCAAGGGGGCCTGCTACAAAAAACAAGGTATTTTACAAGCTCTGTGAGGTCAGCCTAGGAGAACTGGTCTACCACTCTGCTAAATTTCTGGGGTGTCAAAACTATTCTCTCAGAAGGATGCTCTTTAGCTTCTTTCCTCTCAGCTTTGGGATCAATAAATACCTTTCTCTGAGAGACTTGCCCCGTAGCTCTGTTATAGTGTCCTTTCTGTTGCTGTAATTAACCACTCTGACCAAAGTATCATGGGAAGGGAAAAGTTTATTTCAGATTATAGGTTACAGTCCATCAATCACCAAGGGGACTCAAGGCAGGAACTTGAAGCAGAAAACACTGCTTGTTGGTTCTCTCATAGAGCCCTTCTTGGCTAGTTTTTTTTGAAATGGCACTGTCTAGAGAGGTTATGACTCTCCTACATTAATTAACAATCAAGACAATCCCCCAAAGATATGCCCACAGACCAAACTGATCTAGGTAGCTCTTCAATTGATATTCCTTTCCTATATGGCTCTAGGCTGTGTCAAGTTCACAATTAGAGATAAGTAGGACAGGCATAGAACAGGTCGGTTGAAGAAATTGTTTCCAAAGAGGAAGCAATGAAAGAAAATCCTGTGTACTTTGGAGGTCTTTGGATCCTCCAAGCACAATCTTTGAACCATCAGCCCCTGTGCCAGTCCCACAGTGGAACCACCGGAGAGGAAGTGAAGAACAAAGCCACGATCAACACCTGGAGTCAGAATGAAGGTCTCTGCTATGGAATCTCTTAGGTGTTTAAAGGGTACATCATTGATTTAAGGGAATTTTGGCCCTAGTCCCACTGATAGAATTTTGGAAAACTCTGGGAGCCATTTAACGATGCTGACTCCACAGCTCATGTCAGAGTGAACCGGGGTCCTGGTGTACAAATACTGTCCAAAGGGGACGTGTGTAGCCAGCCAGGCATAGCTCTGTAGTTATTTTGTGTGTGTATGGGGCTGCTGGTGTAGGTGGTGTGTGTGTGTGTTTACATTTGCTTTTACAGGCCAGAGGTCAATGTTGGATTTTTCTTCAATTACTTTCTACCTCATTTTTTGAGACAGGGTATTACACTGGCCTTGGGCTTACTAATTCAGCTAGACTGGCTACCCATCAATTCTTAGAGATCCTTCTGTCTCTGTTTTCCCAGCTTGGACTATAAGCATACACCGCTGTGCCTGGCTTTTATGTGGGACCCTGGGGATTGAATTCAGGTCTTTAGGCTTGCTCGGCCTGCATTTTATCAAACCAAGTTATCTTTCTAACCCTGCAGTTAATTTGTTTTAAACATGTGTCCAGTGACTTGTTTTCCTGCGTGTGCTCTGCTCCAAGAATTTAGAGGGAGCTGTGTACATTGAACAATATTCTGTAGAGACTGCGTTCTGTAGGCAAGTTAGGTTTGCAAGGAATTGAATGACCGTGAAGAGGGAAAAACTGTTCTGGGAAGCAACTGTTGTAGGAGCAAGATGCAGAGGTCAGATTAAAGGCAAGCCCTTGAAAGGAGGATCCATTGCTGTAGAGGAACTGTGCAGTGGGCTGGGGAGATGGCTCAGTGGGTAGGACCACTTACTGTTGAGAGCACAAGGACCTGAGCTCAAATCCCCCAGGTGTGTAAAAGTCGAACGGCTAGTGTGAGCATCTGTAATCCAAGGGTCTCTATGGAGAAATGGGAGGCAGAAAGAGGAGAAACCTTGGAAGCCTGAGGATCAGCTAGCGTGACATACACGGCAGTCAAACAAGGAGATGCCCGAGACCGTCTTCTGACCTTGGCATGTGAGATGGCATGAGCATGCATATGTTCAGTCACACAAACACAAAATATACACAGGCACATGCAACTGTGTAGTGTATCAATACCTGGGGGTGCCCATATGTCTTCAGCTTCTCCATTGGTACTGCCTGGCCCATGGTAAGCAAAGCCTTGAGCCCAGTCTGGCAGAGTTCTGAGTGGTTTTGCTACTCTTTGTCCATCTAGAGTTGTAGCTTCCTAGCAGCCTCTAATTTGTCATTTCCTGGACCATGTTCACCTCTTCCCCTTTAACTCTTCCTCCCTTTCCCACTCACTAATCCCTTAAAGTTTATAATCACGTTCATTTATTTTCGCATGTGTGTCTGTGAAAGTATATGTTACAGAGTTCATATGTCAGTCAGAAGATAAATTCTCTCCTCTCATTGTGTGGCCTCCAGGGATCAAATTCAGGGCCTATGACTTGGTGGCAAGCACCTTTCCATGGCAATTCATCTTTCCAGCCCTCGCATATGTCTTTTGCTGAACACAATGGGCCTTTCATAACTATAAATTTGTTCTTTGCAGGTAGTTGTGAGTGTAAAATAATTTCAAAAGAAAACTGCATCTGTGTTTGTATGGGAAACATGTTATCATTTGCTTCTTGATATTTTTCCATAAACAATTCAGTATGACAAATATTTTCTTTTTGTAAGATTTATTTTTAATTCTCTCTCCCTCTCCCTCCCCCCTCTCTGTGTATGTGTGTGTGTGTGTGTGTGTGTGTGGTGTGTGTGTATGTGTGTATGTAATATAAGATACAGAGGCCTGAAGAAGGCATTAGATTACCTGGAACTGGAGTTACAGGTGGTTGTGAGCTGCCTGGCATGGGTGCTAAGAACTGAACAGAAATGAAACTAGAGGACCTGTTTATCAAGTGGCTCAAGACATTACAAACTCTGTCCCAATGCATTCCAGTCAAATTAGACGAAAGTTCCTCTCTGCCTCTTCAAATCTATCTCACTGTGACCTCTGCTCAGACCATCCGGATATGTTTCATTATTATGTTCAGTCTCTTCAACCTAAATTCTGATTCTTGTACCAAACGATACTGAGATCTTGAAGCCTGGCCAAACCTGATGGGTTTTCTTTCAAGCCTGTGAGCTAGTGTTTGGACTGTAGCTCTAATTTTCAGACTCAATTCATCTGCCTAGGGTATGCAGATGCTCCAGTGGGTATCTCCTCGGCCTGCTTCAAGTGATAACAGGTTCCCAGAAAGGCCTTAGGTAACCAAAATATTTTAACTTGGTCAAAGACTTGAACAAAGCTCTGAATGACAGGGATCCCACCCAGGGTTCATCTGGCAAGTTCCAGACTTTACAATGGACCTTCCTGATGCCAAGTCAATGTGACACAAACACTTTGTTACTGTGTATGGTTCCCCTCCTCCTTTGGAGTCCTGTCCTAAAAACCTGGCTGGCTTCAGATCAACTGGCTAATTACTTGTGCTGTAATGATCAACCTGCCTAATTTATCACTTCTTTGAACATTTAATTAGCCAGCAGTGCAAGACAATTAGGTTCTGAATTAGGATAAATTAAACTGCTAGCTTAGCAGCTCTAAGGACATGGAAACTATAACCAATTACATCTGCAAAAAAGATTTGACAGAGCCATCAAAGAACAAGAGCTTGACATGGGCCCAAGAGCTAGATATGAAGATATTCTTGGGAGCCATATAGAGATGGTTCTTTTAGATCAGAACATAGGGAAGTTGGGTACACACTTGAAGAACAGAACCTGAATTTAGAGAAAAGAGCTAGTTAGAAAATGTATGTTGCATGTGTATATGATGCATGTACATCATGCATGTATGCACACACATACATGTACAGAAGCTAGAAGTATATGTTGAGTGTCCTGCTCTATCACCCTCCACATTATTCCCTTGAGGCAGGGTCTGTCATTGAACCTGTAGCTAGGGTGGCAGTCAGCCAATCCCAGCAACGACCCTGTCTCTGCACCCCACAGTGCTGTGGCTACAGGTACAACAGGTTTTTGCAAGCTTTTTGCAAGAGTTCTGAAATTCAGCAAGTGCTCTTACCCACTAAGCCATCTCCCCAGCTCCAGATCGTTACCCCTGGTTGGAAAATTCTCAGAAGACTTCTGAAAATTGACTGTAATATTTCTCACCACTAGAACTAGACATTTGCATCCTGGCATTCACAAGGATGACACTTAAAATCTTTGGTTCACTAATCCTCCGAAAGTGAGTGAGGAATGTATGACATCAGCCTAGACTGGGAAGAAAGTAATTCCTTATTCAAGACCAGTTAACTCTCTTTTAAATAAGATTTTTTTCATAAAATATAGTCTCATCATGATTTCCCTTCTCTTATCTCCCAGATCTTCCCCACCTCCCCACCCATTCAACTCCAAGCCTTTTTTCTTTCTTTAGAAAACAAGTAGGCAAAAACTAAACAAAAAAAACAAAATAAAAACAAACAACAAAACAAAGAAAAACATAAGAAATACATGCATGCATACAGAACTCCATAAAAACTGAAAATCAGAAACCATAAGATATAAGCAAAAGTCCAGTAAAGTGAAAGATGACCAAGTAAAGCAATATGCGACAAAAAATTTAAAAAACGACCATTGAATTTGTTTGTGTTGGCCTTCTACTGCTTGTCATGAGGCCTACCTATTAAGTATGGTTAATATACCCAGTGAGACCTCATTGGAGAAACTAATTCTTCCTGTCAAGTGGTTGACAATTGTTAGGGATGGGAGCTTGCTTGACCTTCCCCTCTTAGCACTGGGACCCTGTCTGGCTTGACCCTGGGTAGACCCTGTGCATGCTGCCATGGTCTTTGTAAATTTATATTACATCACTCCTGTGGAATTATTCATCCATTCTTGCTCTTACAAGCTTTCCACCTTCTCTTCCACAGAGTTCCTTGAGCCTTGAGGGGAGGGGTTTGATGACATTTAGGACTGGATAGTCCCAAGTCTGGCTCTCTGTACATTGTCCATTTACAGGTCTCTATTAGTTCCCTTCTACTGTGTGAGGAATCTTCTCTGAGGATGGTTAAGTGAGACACTGGCCTACGGGTACAGTAGAATGTTGTTAGGAGTCATTTTACTGCCATTTTCCTTTAACAGGATGTTGGCATTTTCTTTTTCTTCATTAGGCCATGGGCTATCTAGTCTTAGGTTCTTGACTGCTCAAGCAGTGCCAGGCATGGGCTCCATCTTTAAAGTGGGCTTTAAATCCAACGTTACTACCAACATTTGTGCCACTATTGCACCAGCATATCAGGCAGGCGAGTCACCACTGTAGACCACAAGGTTTGGAACTTGGTTGGTGGTTACCTTTCTCCTTCTGTAGCATGCAGAGTGCCTTCCAGTATCATGAACCCTAATCAATAGGGGTGAAGGCCCTAGTTTGGCACCAGCACAGCTTCTCCATGTTTAATGAAATATGTAAGGGTTGTCTTTAGCAATAAGGCCTTACCACCAGTTTGTGGAGAGCAACCAACAGCCTTGGCAACAGACTGAGTTGTGTGGGAATTTCCACGAGGCCCCTTTGGTCAACAACTCAATTAGATGTAACCCGTTCCTGATGCTAGAAGTTTCATTTGGTGGTGAAAGATGTTGGGCTGGGGCGTTATCTCCTTCACAATTTGGTGGCTCCCTTTAGACTTCTTTCACAGGTTTATAGTTGAGAAGCTTCTACAGTAGTGGGTCCAAATGATCCCTCAAATGATCCTGAGTGTTAGTTGTCTCTCCCTTTACCCCTCTGCCTTCCCCCTGCCCAAGAGTTTACAACACAGTGCTGTCTGAGGAAGAATATACTTAAGGATGAAGTAATGTGGTGGTCATAAGGCAATCTTTTAACTATCAATTTGTACTTTTACCTTTAGAAACTGTTTTCCCGGGACTGGGAATAGCTCGGTGGCTAAGAATGCTTCCTGATCTTGCAGAGGAGCTCTGTTTGGTTCCTAGAGCTCACGCCAAGTGTCTCACAACCACCTGTAACCCCAGCTTCAGGGGTTCTGATGCTCTCTTCTGAACCCTGTGGGCACTTACTAATGTGTGCACGTGATCCTGCACATATGTTTATACACCTACACACCTCTTCCATGCATGAAGGGCAGAAGGCCTTCACAGTAGATTAAAGAGCCCCATGGTTTTTTACGGTAGAAGTTGACATATAGCTTTTAGGTTGCTCTTACTAATCTTGGTTTTAATATGAGCTATTGGAGCTCAGGGCCCAATTATCTGCCAAGAGGGAGGAAGTGCCCGGTCACCAATCTAGGCTTCACTCCAAATTTACAGAGAAAGGCTCTAGGGCTCAGAGAAATCCTTTCACTGGCTCAGGCCACTTCACCATGCACGCATGCTTCCAGGAGCTACAGAGTTAAACGCCGGTGTCATTTTTATACGTCATCACAAGCTTTGCGAACTTTTCAGTGCTTCCTCAGCCATGCCCTGTGTGAGCAATGGAGCAAATGGTAAAACGAGTTGTTGCTGCCTGACTCTCCTGACAAGAAGCGAGGCACAGCAGCTCCGTCTCCTGGAGCCCTGCGTGCCCTTCCTTGTGTTAGAGATGGATGGAGTTCACTCTGGGTAGACGCAAGCCTGTGGAGCAGTAGTTAAATAACGGGTGGAGCTTGCAAAGATGCGTGCTCCCTGAACTCATAATCTGAACAGTCAGAGAAATACTGCAGTTCTCATGGTAACAGAGACCTGCAGTTTAGTCTCTAATTGGAAACATATCAGACTAACATGTACAGACAGATATCCTAAGGAACTTCTTCCTGTCCTTTAATTGGAGCATTTTTTAATGAAGCGATAATATGATGCAATTCGGAGGCACAAGGCCAGATTGACTAATTTGTTCTTAAGATGTCAATGGGGTGCATACTTGCAAATACCTTTAACAACAGGTGGTGGATATGTCAGGTGCATCAGAGCTTTGGTAGAAGCCTTTGATCCTTGTGCAAGCTTGTGACATTAAATCTGCTGCTTACTCCTGAATTCCCAGGCATTTCAACTCCCTTGATCCTCTTATACAAGAATTCAGGAAGTTCTACTGCAGTTAACATCTGAGATAGGATTTGCCTTCTAATGAATTTATTGAAAGAATAAGATATATCATTCTTACTCTGGGAATAGGTGCTACAAATCTGCTAATTAAAGAGTCTTATCTAGGTGTGAACTCCTAGGCCTATAATCCTAGCATGTGGTGAAGCTGAGGCAGAAGAATTACTAGTCTGAGGGGGAGATTTCACATTCAAATATCAACCTCATTAGCATTAGAAAATAATGTTTTAAGTTATGTATGTGTGTGTGCATGTGTGTGTGAGTGTATACACATAATGTGCAGGACTGCATGTATGTGCTTGTGGAGGCCAGAAGTCAAGTCCAGAGATCATTCTGTAGTCCCCATCTACATGGTTTTTGAGAAAGGGTATCTCACTAACCTGGAGTGTGCCAGTTAGGCTAGGCTGGCTGGCTAGTGAGCCCCGAGGACCCACGTGTCTCCATCTCCCCATCACTGGGCTAACAAGCGCATGATGCCCTGTTTGGAATTTTTCGCATGGCTTTTGGGGGTCAAAGACAAGTCCTCATGCTTAGTAGGCATTTTACCGATTGAGTCATCATCTGATGCCAATTTATTGAGTTTCACAATTAACTATTCATTTACTGCAAAACATGCATTCTCCCCATTTCACAGGAAATGAAACAAAGGCTTAGAGAAATTCTGTAACTTGATACGAACCCAAGTCATCAGGGGGAGTAAGAGGCCCTAAGGAAGGTGGGACATGGAAAGGGACAATGGGATGCAATACAGGATAGTGACTGGTGGGACAGGAGAGGGAAGGTGGTTACGAGTCAGCTGGAGGAAGGAAAGAAATTGGCTGGGGGTAATAGGCGGGAGAAGATGGCTGTAGGGGAGAGAAAAATTAAGGACAAAGAATTGTGTGTGTGTGTGTGTGTGTGTGTGTGTGTGTGTACCAAGTCAAAACCCATTCATTTCAATGGTCACCTGCCTTAGTTAAGGTTTCTCTTGCTGTGAAGAGACCCCATGACCACAGCAGCTCTTACAAAGGAAAACATTTAATTGAGGGGACTCACTTATAGTTTCAGAGGTTCAGTCTATTATCATCATGGGGGAGCATGGCTGCAGGCAGGCAGATGTGGTACTGGAGAAATAATTGAGGGTCCTACATCTTGCAGGCAACAGGAAGTCAACCGAAACACTGGGTGATATCCTGAACACAGGAAACTTCAAAGCCCATCCCTACATTGACACACTTCCTCCAACAAGGCCATACCCACTGTGACAAAGCCATACCTTCACCCCTTATGAGATTATGGGGGTCAATTACATTCAAACTACCACATAACCTAAGACTAATTTTAAAATGGAAGTAAAGGGTCTGAGGAAAAGGGCCATTGGTTAAGAGTGCTTACTGCTACAGCAGGGGACCTGAGTTTGGTTTTCAGCACCCATGCCAGGCAGTTCATAGTTACCCATAACTCCTGCTCCAGGAGATCTGATACCCTCTCCTAATCTCTGCTGGTACCTGCACCCATGTGTACACAGACACACAGGTGGCAACACAAATCCATACATTTCAAAAGGAAGATACAGAGAAACAGAATCCCAAAGTGAGGTGCTGTTTTCAGATCTTACACTCTTCACTTTACACCCTGCACATGCATGTTCATAGCTGTTTAATTTTTAATTGGCCAAACATGGAAGCATCTATAACATATTCCAGGAGATGAATGGGTAAATAAATAGAAATTCCTCTCTCTCTCTCTCATTGGTGGAGGCTACTAGTTAGTTCCCAGCTGCCTAGCCCCAAAATAATCACACAGAAACTGTGTTATTTAAATCACTGCTTAGCCCATTAGCTCTAACTTCATATTGGCTAACTCTTACATCTTAATTTAACCCATTTCCATTAATCTGTGTATCACCACGACATCATGGCCTACCAGCAAAGTTTCAGCACATCTGTCTCTGGCAGGGTTACATGGCTTCTCTCGGACTCCACCTTCTTTTTCCCAGCATTCAGTTTAGTTTTCTCCGCCTAGCTAAGTTCTGCCCTATCAACAGGCCAAGGCAGTTTCTTTATTCACCAG
>LOJH01047512.1:13345-24769 GCA_001685095.1 Ellobius talpinus
CCTGCCTCTGCCTCCTGAGTGCTAGAATTAAAGGCATGTGCCACCACTGCCTGGCCAGAATATTTCTATAGTGAAATATTATTCAGTACTAAAAGAAATGAGCTATCAAGATGTGACCAGGTATGGAAAAAACATACCCACATTGCTAAGTGAAAGAAAGGATGGTGGTTTGAATGAGAAATGATCTCCACAGGCTCACATATTTCAACATTTAGCTCCTGGTTAATGGAGCTACTTAACAGTTTATGGAACCTCGGAGAGGTGGAGCCTCCTGGAGGGGCTTTCAACTCTGTTAGCCAGAATTTACTTCTAGTTCTTTGTGTTTCTTGTGTGTTAATGAAAATGTGATCAGTTTCCTGTTCCTGTCACCACACCTTGCCTTCCTCATCATGACTGACTCTGTTCCTTTAGATCTGCAGGCTAGAATAAATCCCTTTCTCCTCTAAGGTGCATTTTGTTCATAGTATATTGCCACAGTCATCTAGTTAGCTTTAGCTGTCAACTTGACACAGCCCAAAGTTACCTAAGGAGGTCTCAGTGGGAGGATTGTCTCAATCAAATTGCCCTGTGGGTACATCTATGGGAGATTGTCTTGATTGTTAACTGACATAGGAGGGCCAATCCCACTCTGAGTGGTACCATCCCTAGCGAGGAGACCCTGGGCTGTGTGGTAGTTTCAATATAATTGGCCCCTATAAAATTATATGGATTATTGCTATTAGGAGGTGTGACTTTTTTGGAGTAGGAGTGGTCTTGTTGGAGGAAATGTTCCAATGTGGGGGTGGCCTTTAAGCTCTCAAATATGCTCAAACTGTATCCAGTGTCTCAGACCACTTCCTGCTGCCTGTAAGTCAAGATACAGTTCCTTCTCCACTCTCAGATCCTTCTCCAGCACCAAGTCTGCTTGCATGTCACCATGTTCCACCATGATGGTAATGGACTAAACCTCTAAAACTGTAAGCCACCCAATTAGTTATTTTCTTTTATAAAAGTTACAGTGGTCACGGTGTCTCTTTCCAGCTATAGAAACCCTAGGTAGACAGATACTTAAGAAAGTTAGTTGAGCAGCAGCTAAGGAGCTCACCAGAAATCACATTCCTCCATGGTTTCTGATTCAGTTCCTGCCCTGACTTCCTAAGAGACATACTGGAAGTGTAAGATGAAATTAGCTCTTTCCTTCCCAAGCTGTTTGTTGTCATAGTATTTATTTATCATAACAAAGATAAATAAAGAGCAAAATAGGACACACAGTAACAGAAAAGTAACTAATACAGAAAGCAAATTGAAAGGCATTTACTATATGAGTCCAACTAGTTGATACTCTGTAAAGGTGATGCTGTGGAAACATTAAGAGCACTGGCAGCCTAGGGATGTAATTCAGTTGATAAAAGGCCTTGAATAGCATACATGAAGCTCTGACTTCCAACCCTAGCACCACATAAACCGGGAACTGTGATACAGACGTGTAATTCCAGAATGCAGAAAGTGGAGGCAGAAAGATCAGAAGTTCAATTTTGCAATTTTGCCTGTTTTTGAGCTCTCTTTTTGTAAATGGAAGGCTATGGTCTACATTCTTTTTATATTTCTTTGTGTTCTTTGGAAAGTTTTAAACATTCATTCACTTTACACAAAGCTACACTTTGTTCTTTTGTTGCATCTTGTTCATTATGGTTTGAATGTGAAGTCCCATGCTTTGGATGACTGGCCCCCAGTCGGTGGTGTTATCTTGAGAAGCTTTAGAAATTGTGGTCTGGCTGGCAGAAGAGTGTCTAGTCTTTAAAAGTTGCATAATACTCTCGGTTCCTGCCTTGCTCTCTGTTTCCTGGTCTACTGTAATATCAATAGTTTCTTTTACAGATCCTGTTGTCATGAGCTGAGTTACTCTGTTATGCCTTCTCCATGGTTGTTACTGCAAACCTCTAAAACCATAAGACAAAATAAGTCTTTCTTCCCTTCAGTTGTTTCTGTCAAGTGCTAATGTAAAAATAATTATTCCCATAATACACATACCACGGATGTCCATTGAGTAGTTGCCATCACAAATAATGGCAGCAGAAATTCTTTCCTGTATTCTTAAAAAAGATTTATTTTTATTGTTTATGGATGTTTGTGTGTCTGTGTGAGTATATGCCTTCATGTGAGTGCAGTGCCACTGGAAGCCAGAAGAGGGCACCAGATTTCCTGGAGCCAGAGTTAGAGCATATCTCAGGGACCCAAATGGATGCTGGGATTGGCACTTTTATTCTCATGACAGAGTGGAAACTCTCTACTCCTGTGGCATCTCTCCAATCCCATTCTCTTTGTTCCTGTGTCTATATTTCTCCTATGTATTTCAGAAATGCTGCTACTCACTTATGGAAATACTTACAATTACCTCTAGTAGCCTAACAGTAAGCTATTTTCTGTTTTAAAGCAATTGAGTGCACATTTGTGAATATTTATTTTTTCAACTGGGAAACTGGTCTTTTGAAGTTGTGGTGGAGATGCATTTTCTTCTATTTGTTTATTTTAAGTTTGGTTTGTTTGTTTGAGAAAGTGTCAGTAGCCCAGCTACCTACCAGTATCCTTGAAATGCTACACAGCATTGGAAACAGAAGGTCGACTGAACAGTGAACTCTGTGATGCAGCTTCCATGAGATCACCATCCTTGCTGGGGTGGGACATTGATGTGACACAGCTGTTTGGGGTTCCCCCCAACTCCTATAAGTAATCCCTCATCCATACTGGGTAAGTCATCCTAATAAATTCATTGGCTTATCAAGGTGGACTTTGGTAGAATGGTTACTTTGGTTTGCTGTGAGTTCTGTATGTGAGCTGAATCGACATTTGTCACATCTCCCAGGAAAAACAACAAATTTGTCCCCAAATGCGGGATGCTACAGAACTTCCTCTCATGGCAGGAGGGCTTCCACTGCCTTCACTTGCTGTCCTTATATTATTGACTTCCTCTTTCAGGACTTTGGAAGAAACTGGAGCTAGTCATCTTTGAATCAAGACCCTTATGTGAACTAACGTCCATTAGAGACCCAACTCTAAACACTCAATGGCTTGACCAACACAGTTGGCACTTTTCCATACTAAGTACCCCCTCTAGTAAACACAGCCTTCATGATTGCTTATGGTTTATCTTCTGTCAGTCTAAAGCATATGGCATCCATATGGGTACTGAACATTTTTTTTAATAAAGACTTTTTTTTCTGTGCCTAGGATGTAATAGATACTTGATACTTAGCTATTCAATTTTGGAATGAATGAATGAATGCAGGCAAAGGTGTATTAGAGAAAGAACAATCATTTTTTTTTATCTGAGAAGGCCAGGGCCAGCCTAGTCTGCTTGTTCCCAAGCACTTTCAATATCTAGAGGCCTGAACATAATTAAATGGAAACCATCTATTCAACTGTTCTCCATGACAACTGCCCTTGATTGATGAGCCCCGAGGAATAGCCTGGAAAGATTTCAATCTATCTGAGAGGATCACTACCAACCACGGATTTTTTTTTCTGAGCTGATTTTTCTTAAGATCTGCAGATAATGTTGTCACTAAGTTTGACGGAATGACAATTTCCAATTCATCCCTCTGGTACCACTCACTTTTATCTGGCAGCTTGCATGCTGACTAACTGGCATTTTAGTGTGAATGCAATGGCATTGTGTCCTGGGTATCTCTTCTCATCTGGTTTAAGGACATCTTTTTAAAGGAACAAAGCAAAATGAGAAACTGTTGGGTCCTCACATGATAGTGTTTGTGATGGGAAACTGCAGGGTGACGCAGTGCTATGAAAAATCTCATAATGCATCTGAAGGACGTGAATCTTATTCTACACTTGTTGAATATGATGCCCAGGACCACATTTCACCAGCTTGTTTTCTTCGTAATCCCTGCTTTACTGCAGACAGAAACACTTGGATTTCTGGATCTAGCTGTGAATGCAGGCTTCTCCCACCTTCTACTCTGACTTCCATCCCGATCCCAGTGGCACTTAAGTTAGTGATGGCCAGAGTGGCTCTTCTTCCTCAACTTTATGGCTCAAACTTGAACATTCCTCCTCAGAGCTATCTGAAAAATGCAGACATTGTGAATTTGTTAGGCATGGATCTCCAGAATAACAGAGATCTATTTGTCTGTCTGTTTGACTATCATCTATCATTTTATCTCTCTCTATATGCACATCTATCATCTTTTTATCAATCAACCTATCTCTATATGTCACACATATGAACTATATGCATGTAATATATGATTTGTACATTGATTATCTATCTGTCTATCTATCTATCTTAGATAGATAGATAGATAGCATCCATTCATCTACACAGATAATGGCCTCCATAATTATGGTGTCTAAATTCCCTGATGTGCTACTATCTTCACATTGGAGTCTGTGGTAAAATTGTTTAAAATTCAGTAACGTAAAACAGGAATAGATGTTTCTTGGTTTGGAGATGAGGGATGATGAGGGGAGCTTCTTAGTGAAGCAAAATAAATGGCATGCATTACTCTTTGCCTCTCTCTCTCTCTCTCTCTTCTCTGCTATTCATCTTTCAGTAGGTTAGAAGATTCCCTCCCACATTAAAGAGGGACATCTGTGGCACCATTTCATAGGCTATTCTCACCCTTACAAACCCACCCAGAAATGACGTTTCATTAACTATCTGGGCACCCCATGGACCACACCAATCAACCTCTAAAATTAACCCTGGCCATGGGTTTGCTAAGTGTGTCTCCTGGCCAGGGAGGTAGTGCCCGTGTGCTTGTAATCGAGCTTCCTGGGTTCTTTGTACTTTCTCTCCTGCAGCTTTTGGATGCTCTGGCTTCTGATTGAGGGAAGGACTCCTATTACCTATGCCCGTGGTGTGCATGATGTAGGTGGATAATTGTCCCCTCGCCAAGATGGATCAGCTCTCCATCCTACCCAGAAGGTGAGTCCCACCCCTAACTCTGGTGACTATGCAGCATGTTCTGTCTCTTAAGTTCTAACCTGACCCTGCACCATGGCATATCTTCCCTGATATTCACACCACTCTTTCATTTTCAGCTCCAAGAGCAGCCACAGAAAGGTGCTGTTTTTCACCTACCTTTCTCTTGGAGAGTTCGGGTTTCCCCAACTTATCGGCATCTCTTATAAACCAGAAATCCAATAGCTGCTTTAAAGATGCAAGGGTAATCTCTCTTCAGCCATTAGCATGCCTGAAGGAGGTTAGATCCAAGCTCTCAGGTGGGTACTGCAGCTGGATACAAAAGCATGCTTTTCTTCCCAACCATACTTGCTCTGGGACAGAGGCCTAGGAGGGCTTAGGGCTGGAGCTGTGAATAAGTTGTTCCTCTTCTTAGTAGGTGAGATTACGGTGTCACTTTGGAGATGACTTAGATGCTGTAGAAATCAGATAAGGTAAAACCAGGGCATTTGAGTTGCACAAGATCTTTAGGACACGATTTTCATTATTAATGGGGTTTCTGATGAGATTTCTAGGAAACTTCAAGTTCATGGCTGAAAGAAAGAAAGGCCTTAAGCAAACACTGTTGACTGTATTGGAATTTTTGCTTCTCAGCTAGTGAGACCTTGAGTCCAACACCATGGGCTCTTGTCCCTCTATACTCCCTTTATTTCTACCCACTTCACCAAGATAAGTACAACACACACATGCACACATGTATATGCACACATAGATGTAGGTGTGCTTACCTGTACAAGCACATATAGAGGTCAGAGGTCTATGTCAGTGGTGTTTATCACTCGCAACTTTTTTCTGAGACAGAATCTCTCACTGAACCTGAAGCTCACCTTTTGGCTAGGTAGGTCCCAAGATCTACATGTCTCTAGCCAACCCCAGCATGGCACCACACCACATACAGATTTTATGTGGGCTCTGGGGATCTGAACTTGGGTCCTCATGCTTGTGTAGCAAGCACTTTACCCACTGATCCATCTCTGCAGATGGAGGAAAAGCATATCTCCATGTCAGACTAAGACTACTACCATGCTAGGTCAGAGGAACTTAGACACAGAGTGAGATGTGTGAACCAGGATCCCTTAAAAGAGGGAGGAAGCAAGACTACATAGAAAGACTTCTAAATTCCAGACCTGGTGCTCTTTGCTTGGTGTCCTGAAATCCCCATCAATTCAGCCATCTGTCTGAGGGACTGGCTTGCAAGGATGCTCCAGACTGCTAAACACACCATTAGCAATGATGTACATTTCTATTTTTACTATGGTGGGCTGCTAAGACAACAGCTTTGACTTCCTGATTCTATTTCGCTTAGGTTAATGTGGAAACAAATTCCCATCACCCAAACAGCCATCCACTGTGGGGAAGAGGAGAGGACCCAGGTGAGGTAGTACTATGTGCTATATTTATCAGATATCAGGTGCTGTCTGCACATGGAAGCTGTGGCCTGTTATGTTACATGGCTTGCAGGGGATGTACTATGTGCAATATCCCTTCTTTCTTCAGATCCTATGAGGTATATTTTTAGTGTGTGTGTGTGTGTGTGTGTGTGTGTGTGCACGTGCATGCATGTGTGTGAACATGTAGGTGTACATGTGGAGTGGTGCACATGTGGAGGTCAGAGGACATATGTAGATGTCAGTCCTCACTTTCCACCTTGTTTAGGACAGGGTATTTTGCTCTTTGCCAGGCAACCTGGCCCACAAGCTTCCAGGCAATCAGTGTCTCTCCTTCCCATCTCCTTAGAGGAGCACTGGATGACAAACATGCACAGCACCTTGTCTGACTCTGTGTGAGGTTCTCACGCTTGCATGGCAGGTACCTTACCTAATGTGCCATCTCCCTAGCCTCTGCGAGGCATACTTTAATGCTTCCATTCTAAAGCTGACAAAATACAGACCCCATTCAATGACTTGCTCAACACTGCATATGAAATAACTCACGGGGCAGATCAGTCCTTATCTACCTGGATCCAACAGTCTTTCTCTTGTATGCAGAATCGTGCATTCTCTCTTCTCATAAATTTCTTAGTACTGCCCAAGAGACATCACCGAAGAGGTTAAGAAAGGGGAGCCAGGAAGATCGGTTTGCGGAGTTCCTTGTTGTCTCACTGTTTTAGGGAGCCTTAGGATGGCTGATTTATTCTAACTATACTCACAAGGGACTAATGAAGAAGGCTGACTGACACTCTAGTTCCTTGCAAAGGAGTTTCCAGAATCCTCATGTTCACCCTGTAGGTCATCTGCTTCTCTGGAGATGAAGAGGTTGAATGGCTGAATATAAGTCTTCTTGATAAATATAGAATCTGGATCAGAATAACAGGGGTCTGGGGCTTGATGATTCTTACAATCTGAAGAGGACTCTGCATGACTTGCAGTTTCCTGGAAGTACCCCAGCATCTCTTTCACTTCCCCTTCCACTTCACCACTCCTTCCCTTTTCTTTCCCCATCCCCCTTGTTCTTCCTACTTTTCAGATGGGGTCTCATTACGTAACCCAGGCTCACCCTGTGATCCTCCTGCCAGACCTCCAAAAATGCTAAGATCACAGGTGGACCCTGCCATCCTCTATTGTCTCACATAAAAAAAAACCAAAAACCCACAATTAATGGGTATAACGATATTTATATAATCACACTTTACCCATTGTTTTATGAGCACATTTCATGTTCTCTGCTTATTTAGAAATAGCTTCTTCAATTGCCTTGTTACATTTGATTAGGTAATAAGCTGATTTGATATACTTGTAGAGTTGATTTTAGGACCACATCTTATTAACTTAGCTTAGAGACCCTGTGTCCTCTATTACGACACCACACTACACTAACCTTATACATTGCACATGTTTTTCCTTCCAAAGGTATTTATGCATGTATGTATGTATGTATGTATGTATGTATGTATGTATCTAATTATTAATTTATCTATCATCTATCTATTTAATTGTCTATCTATCTTTCTATCTATGTACCATCTACAAATCTATATCTTCACTCATCATCTACTTATCTATGTACCTGCCATCTATCTACCTGCCTAATAACCTGTCATCTACATATCTATCAACTTTCTATCTTCATCATCACCACCACCTATCACATTTTGTCTCTGAAAGACTTCGTTGTAAGTATTATTTGACCCCGACACCATCTTGTTCAGAGGCCCAGTGTGTGTTATTTTTAATGCTAAGGATGGAACCCACAGCCTCATGCATGCTAGGGAAGTTCTCTGTCACTGAGCCACATTCCTATCCTCATAAAATGTGTTTTAAATCACAGATGATTCAGCCAGCACTGTGGTCATATGTGCTGGCCGTGGGGTACATGCATATAATCCCAGAAATAGGGAGCTGAGGCAGGAGGATTTTAAGGTTCAGGGAAGCTTGAGCTATGTGACAAGAAAAGAATACAAAGAAAAATGTAAAAATGAAAGAAGAATAGCTACTTTGTACACACATCTAGGATGAAATGTTGACTTAAATAACAAAGGAAGCATCAGCGAGATGGTTCAGCAGGTAAAGATGCTTGCCACTGTTGGGACCAATTGAGTCCTGGCCTTCAGCTGTTCTTCCCCGTCTAGAGCCTTCTAATTGAAATTACTGAAAGCTGTGCCTTACCTAGAGGATCAGAGGATGGGATTTTCACCTGTTGGCCATTGACGGCTGTGTATTTAAGCCTCCATGGTGCTATTAAACAAGGGCTTTGTACCAGTGATTGGAGGTCCGTGTGTCGGTCTGTCTCTGCATGTGTTTCCTCAACCTCCAGCCCTTTGCCCGAAGCTCATGAACTGGATTCTAGCACGTAGAGCGCAGATGGGGGGTGCAGTGCGCGGCATGCCACCAAGTCCAAAGGCCGAAGTTCGAATCTTGAGACCAACACAATGGAGGTAGAGTACAGACTCCCACAAGTTGTCCTCTGACTTCTACACACATGTCAAGTCATGTTGACAACAAACTAACCAGCACAGTCAGCCACAAAGAGCTGCCATGACACTCTTCTTTCTTAGCAGCTATGTGCATCTTGCAATTATGGATCCAAGTAGGCTTCATTTAGGACACGGGATTATTTAAAGTGCTTCCTGGAGGTGACCAAAGTCACTGTCCAGGCATCAAATCTGTTAGCATAAATCTGAAGAGGCAGAGTCCTGTTTCAATCACAACCTTTGTCAGAGGTCTGCTGCATGGCCTTGGATTCCAACCCCCTTCATCTATCCAACAAGGGCTCTTCCTGTCTTTAAGATTCTATGACTTTATTATAACTGATCAAGTAAGCCCCAGCAGGCCCTCCAACAGACAACCTCAAATATGCTCTTTAGAGAATCCACTAAGGGGAAAATGTGTGTCTATAAGTGAGAGTTTATTACTTAACACTCTGGGAAGCAGACCAGAATCTCTTCCCCAAAGTGAGATTTACTTTAAGCTTAAGTTATTTTTAAAAGGTAGACAAAAACCACCGTGATATCATCCCTCTATTAATTTGCAGATATGAAAAAGATTCCCACCAGTTTGGAGTCTTAAATAAATACACAAGTATAATCACAGCCTCTGCAGTAAGGTATCGGATGTGAGACCGTCGCTGAAGGCGGACGTGGTATGTTCCGAGGAAACAGTACGTTGGATCTTTGGATACTGTTTGCAAGCTGCCAAAGTTGGCAATTATGATTCTTTTCTATTTTTGGTCTCAGAATACTTTAGAATTCATTCCATTGTGGCCCAACTGTCAGGAAGAGCAACCCAGCACAGAACTGGGAGAGTTTCCACATTAGAGACTTTGCAGCTGTTTATACGTGGAGCCTGTCCGTGGTTACCAAGCCTCCTCTGTGTTGTGTTAACTCTAAGTGTGGTGGTCTCCACAGACACATTCATAAGCATCGTCTCAGCCCTTTAGGTAATATCAGGTGACACAAATAGTCAGATAATTCCAGGGCAGTATAATGTTTCTGTAAAGGAGATTATCCACTACTTGGGAACAGACCGAGTGAATTATATAGTTTATCTACTGAACTGAATACTACCTATCCATTAAGTACTATTTTGCTGAGATTTACTTAACAGGGTTTATTTTTTATTCTCTAGTGAGTGTTGAGTAAAAAGAAGCAGGATACAAAATTCTATAGGGCATACATTTGCCAAGTAGTGGATATTTCTTTAGAATAAAAACAATTCTTCCTAGAAGGATGAAGGAAGTTCAGAAGATGCAGGAAGTAAACATAACTTACAAAGTTCTAAAAGCAAATAATCCACAGGTCTCAGAAAGTATTTGAAATTTCTGAGATTCATAAAGCCCTTCCTAAAGTTATATATGCTAACAATGGTTGGGGAGAGGAAACTCTCCGACCCGCCAAGCTGTCTAAAATTCATGAAGGGGTCTCCAGCGATGCAGTTTCGACGAATCCTCATACTTCATAGAAGGGAAAAAAATGTGCTGGGTTACAGAACCCTCCCCTGAGCATCTAGCCATCTCTTCCAACCAGTTGTGTGCAATTTGCCCTAAAATTGCACATGGCCTCAGGAACTTGGAAGGGCTGGAGTGTATAGGTGTGGAAGAACTGGACCGGGAAGGGGTTCCATCTACACAACCGTGGGAGAGTCATCATCCATGGGTGTGGACCTTCCTGTGTGGCTGCTGTAGGGTCACCCATGTTCACACCTATAACCCTTCACACATTGCTCTGGAAGGAAGGCTCACAACTCATTGGTACTCCACAGTTAATTTGATGGAATTGTAGCTTGGTTTGTTTCGGGGACTATGGTAGGAGGGTTTGTTTATGTCTCCTACAAGGGAGGCATTTTAGCAACAGGGTGCAATAAACTCATCGATTTGCCAAGTTGGACTTTGGTGGAATCATTGTTTTGGTCTGTTTTTGTTTCCCAACCTGGGTCAAGTAGATGTGTGTGTGTGTGTGTGTATGATGTCTCCCTAGGGAAAACACACATCAAAACCCACCTTATACTCTCTATATAGTATTTATCATGTTTGAATTTATACATGTATGACACATGTTCATAATTTATATATTTTTGCAAATTTATATATAATACCACATAAAAGAGAACAATCAACAGTGAGTATTTCTTCTTTCACTATAAAATACTGCATCTAAATACGTCAAAATCTTTATGTACCATGTATATAATAGTACAATATAGAATAGAAAATCATTAATATTGTCATCTTGATTGGTTTGAGAGACACCTAGGGGATTTGATTATTTATTCAAAATTCTAATTGACCCCTGGTAGGTGGTAAAACTGGGCAAAGGGAAGCCTGCTAAAGGAAGAAGGTCACTAAGTGTGATGGTTAATCTTGGTTACCAACCAGACTCCATCCAAAATCAACTAAAACCTAAGCTGCTGGGCATTATCTCTGAGGTATTTTCTCAATCAAATTACTTGAAGAAGGAAGACTCCTTTTAAAAAAATACAAAGAAGACATTTGGCACAAATTCAAGTTCCTCCAAAGTCAACTCTTTTTTTTTA
>LOJH01047515.1:0-10382 GCA_001685095.1 Ellobius talpinus
CAGGGTTATGGATAGGCACAGGGTTATGGATAGGCCCAAGCCTATGGATAAGTGCAGGGTTATGGATAGGCACAGGGTTATGGATAGGAGCTGGGTTATGGATAGGCCCAGGGTCATGAATAGGAGCAAAGAGCAATAGGACAAAGGGCAGGGGCACTCAGGAAAGGCGGGGCCTCTAAGAAGTCAGAGCTTACACTGGTCTGAGGTGACTGGGCTGTGAAAGCTGCTATGACACCTCCAGATGAGGGACAACAGGAACCAAAGCCACATTTCCCAAGTAAACTCAGAGTCCTCTCAGACACCCCGTCTACCATCTCCATTCCACTGACATGGGTACAGAGAAGGTGCGGGACTTGCCACATTCACACAGCCCAGAAGGACATGAAGCATCCAGAGTCACTTCTGAACCTACATCCCAGAGGCTGAGTGCAGAGGCAGTCAGTAAAGACTCAAACCCAGGCTCTGCCATTGCTAATGGTGGCTCTTCTCTGTGTGGCACCTGGGCTTCTGCATCTGCAGATGAGGGATATACTTATGTCAGTGTGGCTGCAGAACGAAGTGAGTGCATGATGTAACTAACCTACAGTGTCACTGGTGGGACCCAGCTGCTGCCACAGAATACGCTCACACTGTGGGTTAATCAAGACTGTGGCGTGCTGAAGAGGCCTGGGATGAGGTAGATGGCGACTCATTCAACGTGGCTTCATCACAAGAATCAGGGAAGGACCTCAACCAATTGTGGGTGTCTGGAGATCAGGCCAACCCTCTCGTTTTATGGAGGAAACTGAGGGCCAGAGAGAGAGCTTGAGCCTTCACTTACCTAGATAGGCTTCAAAGACTGAGCTAGAAACTGGAACGGCCTGTCCAGCTCTGAACTATAACTCTGAGCCTCAAGGTTTGCTTCATGTCAAAGAAGTGGCAGGTGATGGAGAAGCGCCTGCTCTTGCCAAGGAAAGCAGGGTTTCTGGACAGTCACCACACCTCCAGACCCTTCTCTTCAGAGGCCCTTTCTGAGCATGTGAGGCCCAAGGCGCCCATCCCTCAGTCTCCCAGCCACCTTACCGTGTAGCGATGAATGGTTTGGTAGCCATGGTACAGCTCAGCCAGGTGCTGGAAATGGTGGAATTTGTCAAGCATCACATCCTTCTGGGCAGGATCTGCTGGGAGGGAGGAGGGAAGCAGAGGAGGAGTTGAGAAGGAGAGAAAAGGGGCAGGGAGGAGGGGAGGAGGAGACGGGGGGGGCAGAAGGAGAGGAGGATGGGAGGGGAGGAGGGCAGGAGGGGGAAATGTGTCAAAAAGTATTGCTTCTTCCTATACTGCTCAGAGGGGCCAAGAAGGCAGTGATGGACAGGTGCTCCGCTTAGGAGTGGTCCATCTTATCTAGGATGATAAGAATCTTGGTTGGGCAGAGCTCCCGGCCAGGAAGCACCTGAAGACAGACCTCTCCCAGGCCACACACTGTACCCTCCCAGCTCTGTCCACTGGGTCAGCACCTGCTACATCCAGCAGTGGAGAAGCCTCCCAGCCCAGGCACACCAGAGGAGCCTGGCAGGACAAGGGGGGGCAGATGGTGCCTTCACTGGCTGGCTGGGTCCATGTTGCACCTCTGCTTGTCAGCTATTTATCTGAAGTGCACATCAAGGGGCAGGACAGAAAAACCCCAGCTCACACCTGGACCTGATGTTCTGACTGGGAGCTGACAGCTGTGCCTCAGGGTGATCTGAAGGAAGTGGCATGGGGCTGAGCGTTAAGGAAGGTACTGCCACCCTGCAGACTCTGTCCCCAGGGCTCTTCTCACCACAGCACATGGCCTTGGGCACAGCTACCTCCCTCCCTTCCACTTCAGAACGCCTCAGGGCATCATGGGAAACCACCGAAAGTGACTCTGAAACTGTCCTCCTGCCTGGGATGAGGGAGACTCTGGAGTAGGTTATTATAAGGTGATCTCTTCATCTTTTCATTTAATTAATTTTTTTTAAGCCAGGGCTCATGTGGGCCCAGCTCCAGGCTCCCAGGTAGCAAGAGAAGGAGATGCTCTGAATTAGCAATGCAGGGTGGGACCTCCCACCCAGAAGACAGACTGCCAGCCAGTCCTACTTACAGGCAAACTTGAAAGAGATGACAGGCCAGATTGTGCCACTGCAAAGCGTGCTCAGGAACAACACACTCAATAAACAAGCCCAGGGCTTTAATGAAACGGCCCTGCTCTTCTGATTTTATCTCGTGCCAGAGAGGGGCCAGGGAAGAGGCCAGCAGGCTGTCACTCACTCACCTTGCGCCATGTCGAGGCATTGCATGGACAGCATCCAGTAATAATAGGCAGCGTCGTTAAACCTGCTCTCCACCACGGCATTGTGCGTGAGCTGCTCCAGCACGCGAACTGCTTCCCCTTGCCTCCCGGCCTTGTGGAATGCTAGGGGCCACGAAAGCATATGCATGTCACGGGGAGTCGGACATAAAGCAGGGAGACTGTGGGGCTTACATGACTGCTGGGGAGGCAGGCCACTCATTGCAGCATCTGTAGTGCCTGGTTGCTGAGATGCGCCTCTCAGGCCTCAGACTATAAATAACCAAGGCTACATCCTGAAATAAGCACAGGGAGATACACTCCTTTTGGCTGGGAAATGGCAACCTACTTTAGCAAGGCACGGCAGAGAGAAAACCTGAGGCACCAAAACCTGGCAATGCCCACAGGGAATGAGACTCTGAGACTCTTAGGTGGTGCTAGCAGGACTTGCTATTCTATGGAGCTTGGTGGTTCACAAAACACCTCCACTGTTGATTACTGCATTAAATCCTCAGGACAAACTTCTAAAGAAGAAAACCAGCCCCTTTCTAATGAATGTGATGGGCTTTGACAGGTGAGGGCAGAGCATCATGCCCAAGGTCAGAGAACAGAAGCCAGTCCAGTCCTGAACCCATCATTAGCTGTGCACTTTCAGATACCAACCTTGAAAGATCTGGCTCAGCTCACAAAACCAGACATTTGTAAAAACAAGTGAAGAATTTCTCAACCATGCCTGTGTCTATTTAACAGAAATTTCCTGGGCCCCTCACTACCATGTGGCCAACTTCTGGGGACCCTGGGTCTGCCAGAGAAAGACTAGGACTTTGGACACCTGCACAAGCGTGGGCATCCTTATGACCCACATCCTCCATCTGCAGAGAAGGAAAAGGTCTGGCTTTGGTTCATTCTCATCTCCCGTCTCTTGTCTGAGTACCAAGTTACTATGGCGATGGATTCTTGGAAGGGCGACACAGACAGATGGATAGGTTGATGTGTTTTGCCCAAACATGCAGATACTTCAGCAACTGGGTGCTCTGGAAATGCTGAGGGGTAGAGAACATGCTGTCCTTCACAGGGGCTTTTAACCCAGGAGCTCCAACAGGGAGACATTTGTTCTGCAGTGTGTCAGGAGGTGGTAACTGCTACCATATAGAAGTGTAAATGAGATGCTATGGAATACGACCCACCCACTTCAATTAGTAGACTTTCTAAACAGGCGTAAGAATTAGGCTCCCAATTGGACAGATCCCGATCCAATTCCGGCTATGCCGCTCGCTCGCTAGCACATGTAGCCTCTGCGTCTCAGCAGGGCTGTTGGCAAGATTCAAGGTTATGCAGGTTAAGTGCCCAGCTAGCACCTGCCACAGTGAAGGCAGTCACATGGCTAACCAATGATGAACGTTATCAGTTAATGTGCCATACTTGCTTTGGCCTCTATTTCAGATGCCGTCACACCCTGTTATGGCTCATTTCACCAACAGAAGCACCAAGGGGCAGAGAGATTGCTTGGCTTGCCTGAGCCAGAATCAAAGTCCATTTCTATCTCAGTAGAGGATAAGGAAGGTGAAACTATGCCCGCCACTAAGGGCAGTTCTCTCTTTTGTCCTGACTAAGGATGCTTTGGCTCATGCCCTCTGCAGCTTCCCAGCTAATGGACTACAGGCAAATGCCTTTGCCTCCTTCAACCTCAGCTCCCTCATCCACAAAATGTAAATAACACTGTTGCCCATACCAGAGAGCAACCTTAAGACTGAAGGGAAGGCACACTGGAATCTGGGTGCTGTGCAAGTTAACAGAAAACTGCTTAAGATCTAGGGCCTGCCTGGGGCACTGGACAGAGAAGCAACGGGCCCAGGGGGCGTGGCTTCACCGTCCATGTCCTTGTGCTGAAGTCTTTCACCAGCAAACACATCCTGAGCCAGGATGAAGGCACCTGTCCTGGGACCTGCTGAGGGAGGGACTAGGCAACCTCTGTCCCAAGTCTCAGCAGCCCCCCCCCCGCCTTCTACACAGTGCAGTCTGTGTGGCCTACCTTTCTGGGCTTCCTCAAAGCAGTCATTCTCCGCTAGCCACTGCGCATACGGCACATAGATGTCATCCTTGAACTCAGGGTGCCTCTCACCCAAAGCAAAGGCCTAGAGGGAGGAGTTGAGGCATTCTTAATGAAGCGGCCCCCACAGCCCCTGAAAATGTGGCACTTGACTGAATCTGTTAGGAATGTCATATTTTGCCAGCCTGACAACTCAGAGGGGGAGAGTGTCTCCCCCTCCAACCACCCCCAGCAACACAAAAACAAACCAGCTCTCTGAAAACAAAAGGCAATTAATGGCAATATGCAACCGACTGGATTCAATAACAACACAGTCTGTTTCTGGACCACAGAAGCAGCACAGAATCGGAAACATTTTATTTTGAGGGTTTGCGTGGGCTCCCGTAGTGCTGCAAACAGATTTCTTTTAATTGCAGGCGACACCTAAGGAAACAGGATTGACATTTTCTACATCCCTGCTTACTAGCTGTCAGGGGACTGCAGACACAGTGCTCTATGGGACCCAGTGACTGCTTCATTAAAGCCCAAACCACCTGCCAGGCCAGGAGAGCAGCAGAAGAGCACGGGAGGGCTAAGATGAGCTAATGCTGCTGCCGAGTAACATGTATCTCAAGGAGCCATTACTGCTTCATCCCCAGCCTGTCCCCTCAGGAAGTGGAGCCACTTGGAGGACAGGCAGGGGGCAGGCTGCTCTTACTCAGGTAGAGCCTTGCTGTCCTCTGTAAGAGACTGCCATGGACACCACTAATTCTCTCCAGGTGCCACTCTCCAGGGCACAGACACAGAGATGTTCTGCCCTGGCTGCCTAGCCAGCCTTGGCTCCAGGACAGCCTGGCTGATTCTCCTTACCGATCCTCTCACCCCACGGGAGCCATGACTGAGAAGAGGGGTGAGGGCAGGGACAGCTGCCCTTGAAACAGTTCTTCTAGCTTGTATCTGAAATACATGGTTGGCTTTTCTGCCAAATGCCATACAGGATTTAAATGCCATTCTTGTGTGTCCCTACTTCAGAGGTGAGCCCGAGACTGTGGAGCAGGTGAGAGATGGCTCAGACCAGCAGCAGGTACTGGAGCTCCTCACGCTGACCCTCACAGTCCTAGTGCCTGTC
Organism: Ellobius talpinus; assembly: GCA_001685095.1. Classification (NCBI taxonomy): domain Eukaryota; kingdom Metazoa; phylum Chordata; class Mammalia; order Rodentia; family Cricetidae; genus Ellobius; species Ellobius talpinus. The sequence goes on from LOJH01047515.1 coordinate 5,446, forward strand.
ACAGGGCTGGCCCAGGGCTGGCAGCCAGTAACAATTTTCTGACCGAGTGAATGAATGTATGAACAAATGGGAAGTTATGGTGAAAAGCCCCCCCAAGACATTTTGGCTCAAGGACTTTGAGGAAAAACCTGATTGTCAGGCAATGGCCCTTCTATCTTGAGGGCCGCTTCTCTCCATCCTAGCCCCCAGCTGCTCAGTACTCACTTGCCTGCGGCCAGGGGCTCAGTTAAGAGTCCCTACCCAGTGAGTGCACTTGCTCTCTCACCTCATCCCAGCGCTTGGTGTCCACATACAGCTGCACCAGAGACTTCAGGTCACCGACCTTTAGATAGGTCTCGGCAGCATAGCCAGGACTGTCCAGCTTCTTAAAGTACCGAGCACACATGAGCAGGGGCTCCCGCTCAGCCTTGTCCAGCTTTCGAGCAATGTCAATCAACCTGGAAAGGGAGGACACCTGTGAGGGTCTGAGGGAGGACGAGGTGAGAGGCCTCTGGTGCCCTCAAGGGCAGGCTCTGGGCCGGCTCCTGCTATGCACCACGCTAACAATGGTGCTGTGGATCTTGGGAGGGGCTGCATGGGCAGTTATGAGAAGAATGGATGCACGCTCCAGAAGCAATGACAGGGTCCAAGAGTGGCTGCCACTCAAGACACTACCCATACCTCACATGCCTCTTACCAGTTATTAATCTATCCAGTGACATCTGGGGATCCTCTGCCAGATGCCAAGAAGGACCCATGAGACCTTACAGATGTGGTCTCACAGAATCACTTTCCTGCCCTGAGAGGGAGGTATAAGCATATAAGCACCCCACTTTGCAGTGAGCTGGCTTGAGTTTGACCTACACAGCGGGCAAGCCCCATACCCAAGACTCCACAGCAGGAAGTGGAAGAGGGCTTGTTCCAGCACTGTCAGGAATTCCCACAGGAAAAGCAACTGCTGGGGCATGAGACTGTCTCAGCAACTGACACTTGGGAGGAAGTGGCAAGTGTGAAGCCTGTCCTGGGCCAGAAGGAAGATTAGAAGCCCTGGCAGTGTCCTTGTGGCGAATGTATTGACTGCAGGGAGGTCCCCAAGTCACACATGTCTTCCCAGTAGTGACCGGTCCTCCTCCTACTCATCAGGGCATGTGCTGGATTCAGTGGTCTGGGGTCTAAGCAGCCCAGGGTTTGGAGGAAAGCAGGTCTCAGGGAGAGGGCTCTGCCCAGCCCGCTTTGTGTGAGAACAGAAGAGGCTGTAACAAAACCGAATTTCAGACAGGCGGGCTCAGGGAGGCCTGTCAGTCTGCGCTCAGAATAATAATGGCATCTAAAAATAACACTGCTCAGTAGCAAAAGGACGTGTTTTTAGGAAAAGGTAGAACAGGCAGCCCCCCAGAGCCCAAGAGCCCCTCCCACCAAACCGGCATTCCTAGGGGAAAGGTGCCTATTACAGCCAGACCCAGAAGAGGGACAGAACACACTAATGTCTCTTCCTTGAGCTAGTTAAGTGTCCCCAGGGGAACTTAATACATAGCACTTGCAAATCAAAGTGACATATGAGAAACTAGTGGGGGAAGTAGAGGCCATAAGCCTGCTTGGCTCCCATCAGCATCACCCTTTTTGTAGAGAATACTTGGGGCAGAGTCTAAGATCTAAGCCTGCATCTTTGAGATACTGTTCCTAGACAAGGTAAGAAAGGTGGGGGTAGGTTACCCACAAAGGTCCCCTGGTGAAGGGCCCACACACCAACCTGTCGTCCTCCTCAGGGCCTAACTATGCCACTGGCTTCTATCTGTGGGCCACACTGTTGCCACCTGAACAACCAGTGGCCTTTAGCATAGTCTTTAACTGAGAAGGCATCTGGAGGGTGGGTGCCAAGTCCTAAGACGGAACCATCATGTGGCACATAACTACAGCTCCGGCCTGTTCCCCTCCTTCATTCCCTTGTATCTAGCTAGCTTCTATTCCTCTGTTCCAGCTCCTCTACTCTCCCTTGGGGCTTCAAGCCACCGCAGTCCCTGCTGGCCTACTGTGTCCCCTGCCTATATTCCTTCTCCTTCTAAATGTCTCTACCTGAAAATCCAACCAGGTCACTTTATGGAAGGACTCAAGAAAAGACACCCTGGTTCCTCCCAGACAGTGCCCTTCCCTGATGGACAGAGGGCTCTTCTGTGCGCTCAGAACTCTCATGCTCAGTGTTAGGGGTACTGAAACCACCCATGTCAGGGTCTCAAGCTTAGCCCTACGACTCGCCAAATACTTGGCTTTTGAGAACACAAGAGTCCCTTGTGCCTTGATTTTCTCATTTGCTAGATGAATGTAGAGATACCAATTTGGTGCAGGGGAGAGTCAGATGCCTGTAAGGTCAACACAGTACCTGAGGGACATGTGTGTGTGTGTCCCCCTAGGTCCCTACTACCCACTTCTTATGTTCTTCAAAGGCAGTGCTACCTTGTTCAAGCTCTTCCTCTTCCAGAGAACCTAGTCACTTGCATGTTTGGTTCAGATATTTAGAGAAACAGTTTTTCCCTTGTCAATCAAAACTCAGAGTTGACACACTGCCAAGAGCTCCCAGGCAGGGGCTGAAACGTACATGTCAACCCAGCCATGGCTGCCACTGATCTCTATGGCCTTGGTGTGCTCCCCTGCTGAGATGTACATCTCCACCGCAGCTTTGGGCTCGTTGATGTTTCTCGCCCAGTCAGCCTGCTTGGTGATGAGCATCTTTGTTTCTTTAGGGTCTCCAGATCCAAGGAAATCCTGAGGAAGCACAACAAACAAAAACACTCCGGATTAGGACTTCCTGTGCCAGCATTACATCAGCTCCTGAAAGGAGAGCAGGGAAGAGCTCCACTTGGCTGTGCATAGGAGCAGGATGCGACTGAGTGGGGGCCGTCCCAGGTGTCCAGGAAGGGAGTGTGCATGGACCACCCACAAGTGCTGCTGGGGCCACAGGGACGTGTCGGGAACTGCGGCCTCCCTGTTTCCTTCCCTTCACACCTGTTCTAAACACCTCACAGACTGGGAGTTACTCTGCGACCTCCACACAGTTTGACAGAAGCACGACTGGCTGCGAAACTATCAATACTAACTAGCCTTGCCATCACTAGTCAATACCCTGGGATGACACCAGATGCCCCAGACCAGTACTGAGTACATGGTCCTCTAAACTTAAACACACAATGATGCACAGAGCTCTGGGCTTAGTCCCTTGTGCCCCCCTTTGGCTGCCACACTGAAGTGGCATTATGTCTTTTCTCAGTTGCTCTGTGGCCTGAACTCAGATCATTCTGTTGGCTTTGCTCCTGAGATATGTTTATGGCAGACAACCAGCAAAACACTCTGGTTCATTCTTCCTCCTCCTCCTCTTTTTTTCTTCTCCCAACACAGTCTCGCTATGTTGCTGGCTGGCCTAGAACTTGCTATATAGACTAGACTGGCCTTGAACTCATAGAGATCTGCCTGCCTCTGCCTCCCAGTGCTGTCCAGTGGTTCACTTCTTAAGTGAGTGACACCAGATCTTGTCTTGAGATCAGGACTCCACAAGCAGGAATATGGAGGGACAGCAGGAGCCACAGATGAAAGAAACAGTCTGAAGATTCAGGGGTTGGGCAGGGTCTGAGTTCCTTTACCCCATGTGGGGGCGGTCCCTGAGGGCCAAGACCAGATCCCCCGGGGTAATCCCCCAAATAAAGCAGAAACAGTCTCAGAATATCACCTCTTTTCAGGACAGTGCTGCCGCTATTGAAGCTGCTTCAGTGCTGACATTTTTTAAGGTGGGGCTTTTCAAAAGGGGGAATTGAGAGGCGTGCAACCCAGAGGAGTGGTTTGTCTTCAGAGAACGTACCCTGCATAGAGTGCTCTGTGCCAACCTCACAAAGTACAAAAAAAGCACTCCTTTCCTCGCGATTAACACTCATCTGTCAGGAAAGCGCAGGCAATGTATGCCGAAACCCAGTTGAACAATTAGCTCATTTCTTTTTCCATTTGCTTTTAGGGTAATTATATAGACCCTAAAACCATATATTAGGTTGGCCTAAGACAACCAAATAATTCAGGAAGGGCATCATCTTACCTGTTACAGACCAAATAAAGACAGGGTCACCTAATGCTGGCCTCTGCCTGCACAGAGAAAGGGCTAGGGACCAGCCACCAAGGGTACCTGGCTTGGGCCATTATAGACACACTTTCCTCTCGGCACTGTGATGACATCAGCTCTTCATGTACACAGAGCTGTCCCGCTCAGCTTGCTGCCTGAGGTTAGCAGCAGAGACAGGCGTTGTGAAAACAGAGAAGTGTCCTTCAGAGGGACTCTGGCAAGCGAGCGCACAGTGAGATAGCAAAGGGAAAGGTCAAAAGCTAAGAGGGGTTACAATGTGAGGCGTCTCCCCAAGAAGACCACGCGGGAACACAGCTTGCACAACCTCCCTAACAGGAGGCACACCTCCTCAATCCCAGCAGTCAACTTAGAGGCTGTGACTTAATTCAAGCTGAGTCAAAACAGTTCCTCCAAAGCTCAACCAAGTGGGTTTTCAAAGGCCTTTTGGCTCTATGAAGCCAATTTACATGTTATCTGGGACCACAGCAAAGACTTTGTCCTGGAGTGGACAGAAAGAGGCCGTGCTGAGTGATGAATGAGACTGAACAGGGTTCTCAGGCTCGGTGCTTCTGATAAGGACTCACTACACAGAGTTAAGAGCATTATAATCCCTTTATCACCACATAAACATGTCACTTGTCCGGAAAACATACAATTTATTTGTACGTGGGAATATAATTTTAAAATTTTCCAAAAACCAGATTGAATCTTGGGAAGCAATTTTCGAGTAAACAAAAACATGCCATGTTAATAAGCACAGTATCTCCCACCCCCAACACAATGTGTGTGTGTGCACACATTTCCAAATGCAGACTACCAAGCCAGGGTGGGGTGTGTGTGTGTGTGTGTGTGTGTGTGT
>LOJH01047516.1:0-13199 GCA_001685095.1 Ellobius talpinus
AATGTCTTTCTGTGTCTGGGTTACCTCACTCAAATAATGTTTTCTAGAATACATGCTTCTATGTATGTACAACTCTATAAATATAATCTTCTGAATCCATTTTTTGTTGTTGGCCTTCAATTTACAGAGATCACCTGTCTCTGCACCCTGGGTGATGGGATTAATGGTATGCCCAATCAGGCCCAGCTAGCATACCCATTGAAAATGGCCTTTTTCTGGTCTTGTTTATCAGCTCTTTCTAGGAGAGACTGTTTTTATAGCAAACTTCCTCATACTATGGCTCTTATATTCTTTCTACCCTTTCTTCCATGATGTTCCCTGAGCCATGGATACAGGAGCTGCAATACAGATGCATCCAATTAACCTGAACTCTCCATGACCTATTGATCTTTGCACTGTGCCCAACACCTTTATGGATATCATGCCATAATGGTCACTATTGTGGTTTATAGGTGTTGCAGTTGGGGAGGACTACTAACTGCTTCATTCCCTTGAAACCTTGTGCAGTATTTTTTGGTACCATGGAAGCTAGAATGTAGGACATCTTTCAGGTCAGATCCAGCTTGAATCATCTGATCATGTGTCCTAAGTGTGTGGTGTCTTTAGCAATAGGGACTTACCTTAAATAGCTACTATATCACTAGTCAATATTGTTTTGGGAGTCACTTGGACTAAGCTCGTTAAGCATTCAAACTGATGTTTCCCTCCTACTCCATCGGTACTGACTTTCCTCGCATCCCTGCAGTGGGAGCCTCTCGCCATTATTCCACTTCCCCTTCATATCACCTGTATCCAGCTACTTCCCTTCCAAGCCTCCCTCCTCACCTCTGCTCCCTTTATACTTTCCTGTTGCTGTGGTTACTCTGTGTTGCATAAACATTTCTGAAGCTTTAGAGTGAGAAATCACAAATGAGAGTGAACATTTTGTGTTTGTCTTTCTTGGCCTGAGTCACCTCAGTTAAAATAATCTTTTCTAGGACCACCCATTTACCTGTAAATTTCATTATTTCATTTTTATTTACCAATTCCAATGTCTACATGTACTGCATGTCCATTATCCATTCACCAACTGAATGACATTTGTTTTCATTCCATGTTTATTGTGAATAGGGTGACAATAAACACTGCCGAGCAAGTATCTGTGGGGTAGGGTGTCAAGTCCTTTGGGCATGTGGCAAGGAGTCATATGGTATATTTATTTTTAGTGTTTTGAGGATTTTTCGCACCAATTTTCAGAGTGTCTACACTAATTTGCATTCCCAGCAACAGTGAATGAGGGTTTCTATTTTCCCACACCCCCTCTAACATTTGTTGTTAGTTGGTTTGGTGATCTTAGTCATTCTGACTGGGGAGAGATGAATCTCAAAATTGTCCTAATTTATATTTTCTGAATTGCTAAGGATGATGGGTACTTTTTGAGGTGTTTATTGGCTATTTGCTGTTTCTTCTTTTGAGAACTTGTTGTTTAGATCCCTAGCCCATTTTTTAATTGGGTCATTTGTTTTCTTGACTATTTGTTTTTTAGTTCCTTGTTGACAGCCTACAAAAATTCATATTCAACATATGAATGCTAAACAGAATACTGGAAACAATTCTTTGAAGCAAAGACAGGAATAAGCACAGCCAAGAGACTCTAGAAAGAAAACAAATGCAGCTGAGATTTAAGGAAATAGAAAGCATAACTAAGAACATAAACCAGCAAAGAACATCAAAATAACTTCACCTTTTAAATAAAGTAACTTCATCTACACACCTTTCAATAATAACTAACTCTAAATGTCAACGATCTCAATACTGCAATCAAAAGACAAAGACTAGCAAAATGTTTTAAGAAACAAAGTAAACCTATCTGTTGTCTACAACAAACTCATTTTAGCTTTAAAGAAAGGTATCACCTCAAAGAGAAAACATGGTAAAAAGTATCCCACATATATGGCATCAAGAAGCAAGAAGACATTGCCATTGTAATATCTGAAAAAATATGATTGGACTTTAGAATTAATAAGTAGGTACAAAGAAGGAAAATCACTTCATTCTAATCAAGGGATCAACTAATCAAGAAAATATCACAATATAAAACACAGCTACACCAACCTCTGGTGCATCAAATTTCATAGAAATCCTACTAATGGTATTAAAGATCCAGATTAACACAAACCCCCTACAAATAGTAGGCAATTTTAACACTATATTTCTCCAATTGATAGGTCATCTGGACAAAAACATAAACATGGAGACCTTAGAATGAACTGACATGTTACATCTCACAGATATCTACAGGATATTCCACCTAAATAGCAAAGAATATGCATTCTACTTAACAACATTGTCTTAGTTAGGGTTTCAATTCCTGTGAAGAGACATCATGACTATGGCAACTCTTATACAGGAAAACATCCTATTGGGGTGACTCACTTACAGTTCAGAGGTTCAGTCCATTATCATCATGGTGAGACATGGCTGTTTGTAGGCAAACATGGTGCTGGAGAAGTAGCAGAGCATCATACAGGACGTGGACTGAAGTACTGGATGTGGCCTGGGTATATATGAGACCTTAAAGCCCATCCCCACTATGACAAACTTAGAAGACCATACCTATTCTAACAAAGTCACATGACCTAATAGGAATAGTGCCACTTCCTATCAGCTTATGGGGGCCAATTACATACCAACTACCACAAACGCATAGAAGCTTCTCTAAAATATACCATATGTTGAGGTACAAAACAAACTAACCAACACAGAACAACTGAAATAATCATATGTATCCTATCTAATCATTATGCAATAAAACCTAAAAATGACAGCAAACAAAACTCGAGTAGGTATGTAAACTCATAGAAATTAAGCAACTTATTACACAATGATGAAAGGGTCAAAGAAGAAATAAACAAAAATCAATCTATTCCTTGAACTAAATGCAAATGAAATCACAACACAAAAATCCCTGTGACATATTGAAAATAGTCCTCAGAGGGAAGTTTCTGACTCCAAGTGACTATATTCAAATACCTGAAAGAGCACAAATAAATGACTTAATGATGGAAACCAAGAATTTTGAAAAACTAGTACAAACCAAACCCAAGCCCAGCTGATGATAAGAAATTAAAAAAACCCTTTTATGTCTACATATATATTGTGTTTGTGCACAACATGTTGTGTGTTTGTATGTATGTGCAAAACAAAAATCATGTTTTTATATGTGTGGTGTTTGTGTATATTCAGATGTATACGCTGTATGTGTGTATGTGTTAAAAATATTTCATGTCTGCATATGTATGTTGTTTGTGTGGTCGCAGATGAATATGTTCTCTGTGTGTGTGTGTGTGTGTGTTTACATGTGGAGGTAAGAGAAATACCTATCTAAGGTGTCATTTTTCAGGTGCTGACCAATTTTTTTGAGATAGATTCACTGACCTGGTATTTCTCAGTTAGGCTAGACTGACTGGCCAGCAAGCTCCAGAGATTTGCCTGTCTCTACCTTTCCAGGGCTGTAATTACAGGCAGATACCACTACACCAGGTTTTCTCATGGGTTCTAGGGACAGAACTGAGGCCTTTACACTTGCAAGGCTGACACTTTGCCAACTGAACTATCTCTCCGGCCTGTTACCTTTGATTTGCTAACTACAATTTTACTTGAACCTGGCAACAAATATTTGCTATATATCCTTTACGGCTGCTCTGTTGTGCTCCAATAGCAGAATGAAGATGGAGACACCATAACAGAGCTTGCAGAGGCTGAAACCTTTCCCATCTGGTCCTTTACAGAGAAAAGATTTGTTGGGCTTTGATTTAGTTTGCTCTAAAGCGATTCTTCATCCGTGCACAGCAGATGCTGGGATTCTTGTATCTGTATAACAGAACACTGAAGTAATTCCTATCCTTGTCACTGTGTTGCCACACTGTTTTACCTATCTCACTGCCCTATTTTGTTTTTGTTCCCACAGTCATGCTTAACTGCCAGGCACTGGGTTCCAATGCCACAGTGGTGAGTCCTGGGTGCCTGTGTCCCAGAGACTTTTAATCATTACTGAAGTTATCTTTATCCTAAGAGGCTAGATTTCTGGCAGGTTATTTTCTTTGGTTTGATTGGGTGTTCAGGCTTGTGCTCACTTGCCTTATCCTTCAATTTCAAAAGCAGTAATGGCCGCCTCTCCCGCAATGACTTAACTGATTACAAGTCACAAAGTGCCCTCCCATTTGAACCTTAGACAAAGGCTTAGAAATTATGGGCACATTTACAGATGAAGGGACTAAGATCCAAAATTTAAGCAATTTGCTTAAAAGCAATAGCTATAGTGACGAAGCTGATGAGAACTTTGATGAGGACATCAACAGTCCTGATTCATTAAGTGCTGATCACATGCCCATAGCCTGCCTAGAGCTTTCTGCACTGTGCTTTAGTTAACTCGTGCAATAATTCTGTAAGCTATAGCTTTATCTTATAGGCAAGAGAATCAGAAACTATAAAAATCAAGTTCTTCGTCCAAGGTCACACAGAGAGTCAGCACGTAGGCATAGGATGCAAGTTCACAGCGTTCTCATTTCTATAACTGCTCGAGTTACTCTTGGTTGTCAGCCTAACTGGATCTGGACTCAGCAAAAAGACAAAGCACAGAGAACACTTGTGAAGGATTTTCTTGATCAGGTTACTGGTGGGAAGACAGAGTCTAAACATAGGTAAACCTAGGCTACCACCAGAAGACAAAAAAAAAGATGGAAGTAAAGAAGTTTTGACTTTGCCTACTTGTGATCCTTCTCCCCAGCCAGTTCATGTACTCTGTTGCCGCCACGTTCATTTATTGACATAAGAACCCAGCATACTTTGGATTCTAATATGCATCGCAAACCAGAAACCCTCCAAAACTCCTTCAGGCCTTCAGCAGCAGATTATTGCTTCTGTCGCACCCAGGCTTAGTAACTGAACAACTAATGAGTTCCCAGGTCTATGTCTAGGGAAGCCTGGCTGGTACAGTACCAGCTTGCATTCATTAGGTTAATAGGATGGTATTTTGAAATACTTCCTATAGTTCCCCTCTCGATCTCATTATTTTTTGAAAAACAAACAAACAAAAAAAAACCCCAACTCTGCTTGATACTTATATTTTTTTTTGCCCATTTGGTCAGCTGGATCATACAATATTTACTGTTTGGGGACCAAGTACTTGCAGAAGGAAGTAAAGGTCTATCTGGGTTTGGGAAACTTGGGGTAAATTTGGGAAGAAGATCCAATGAACCAGAATAAAGCATGCTGATTCCTACAAAGGGACTAATCTAACTTGGGGAAATTGGGCATCTCTAGGGGAAGCACAAAGGCACAGACTTCTTGGGGGCTATGAAAGGATAGACATGCTCCTCATCTTCTCAGAAGCCAATTCTAGAGAAAGAACTAATTAGGAATTCCCAGATAACCTTGAGGAATTGAAGAACCTGCTTTCCTTGTCAGATCTCTAAGATCAGTAGGTCCTGGAGGAAATTAGCTCCAGAGGTGATTATATGTCTCAGTTTGGCTCAGGAATGGCGGCTATGTCAGGGATGAGAGAAACGTGACTGAGAAAGAATTGAAAGCAACAATTAAGGGATCATGGCCCCTTTCTTTTGTGAGTGGCTAAAGACAGACTGACTAGGCACAAAGATATCTTGGGAAGTTCTGGAGGATGGATAACTAACTCCAAGGAATAGATCATTGTAAATCTCAGCTCAGCACTGAGGAAAACAGAATGAACTGACTAGGCACAGGAATGTGGATATGAAGAAAATGATGAATTATTATGGATTGTGTATAGGTAACACACTTTAATACTAGCATCAGACTGTAAGACTGTGAGTCTTGCTCAAAAGTTCCACCCATTGTGCAAAGTGTAAAATGAGCTTCCACCTTTGAGTTCCTGAGAACTTCTAATAAGCAGCTGTTGGAAAGAAGCCCTATTTGCTTATCTGTGGCATCATATATATATATATATATATATATTCAATTCATTTTATTTTTTAAATTTATTTATTTTTTAAAAAGGAAAACAAACTCTTTTTTTCATTTTACTAACCATAGCAAAAAAATGTATACTCTCACCAGAGGTTTATTCACCATGATGGGTAATCTTAATAGGATTTAGAGACACCTAGGAGATTCATCTCTTGGAGTGTTTATGAGGACTTTTCCAGAAAAGTTTAACTGAGTGGGGAAAGTCACACCCTGTTTGTGGGTTGGACAATCCTATGGGTTGGGTTCCAAGACTGAATGGGAAGGAAAAAGCTAGAGGAGCACTAGAATTCATCTCTCTGCTGTTGCAATGTGGCAAGCCACGTCCAGTTTCTACCATCAAAGCTGGGGCATAATTCACCACCAGACAATCATGACCATGATGAGCTATGTCTTAAGTATTCAGGCCAAAATAAACTCTTTCTTCATTAAGTTGCCTTTGTTGTGTACATAGCAATGAGAAAAGTATTTTATGTATTTATTTATATTTTGTCTTCTTTTCAGCTACTTAGGGGAAAGGGCATGAAATGAGTTATAAACTTACAGAGTTCAAAGTGATGACAAAATAATAATTATCTTCTATCATTTTTGCTTAATACAAGTAAAATGTTATGACAGTCAGTCTTGGCAAGTATACGAGATCATTGAAAATATGCCCTGATTTAAATTAGTTCTGGTTCTTCAAACCTAAACATTCATTTTATACACGGCTTGCTCAAAAGCTCTCATAATAATAGAGAGCTTTGAAGATCGAGTGGGAGATGGTCATTAACAAAATCTAAGGATATTAAAATAATCTAGCTGAAGTCATTTGCATCCTGATTTTCATCATTATGGGTTGTTATAGCATTCATGAACTATGAACTCAGGTTCCTTTTCCTCCTTAGTCCTTATCAGAATGTTTCCTCAAACTTTTCATTTTCTGTACATACTGACCGCTTTCTTCTTAGGCTCTGTAATGTGCAATTTTCAGAAAACATGTATAGTGCAAGTCTGGATTAGGAGAAACCATGATTTGTAATGTCAGCATAGCATGGGGCTGTTTCTTTTGTGTTTTTTCCTGAAAGTGATTCCTGCTCTTACTCTAATAAGGCCTTATATCATACAGTACCATACATATTTTATGGGCAGGTTGTTCAGTAGAGTTCTTTGCTTTGTTATTTCACTAAGCAAAACCATGATGCACCTCAGACCAGCTGAAATTAGGCAGGAAGTTGACCTTCTTAATGTATTCTGTAGACACAGTGCTTCTAGAACACAATGCAATTTGACTTTCCATTATACTCTTTGGGAAGAAGAAATGATAAAAAAGGAAGACATGCTGAGAGCTGATCTTTACATGGATTCCCTTCTAAAGGCATCCTGCCTTAATAGCCTTGCCAAACTCCCATTGACTGCAACCAGAAAGTCCTCCTGAGCACTCTCTGTGCTTAGTGAACCTAAAATAGGAGGCAGGCCCCCTGTATCATTAGTCCCAAATAGAGTGCTTTTATGTGTCTTATGAGATAAAACTAGGTTACAGAGGCCAATCAAAGCTCTGTTGTTTGGTTGGTCTACCATGTAAGGAGGGTTTAGCATGATTGGCCTTCTTTAGAACACCAGAACCTAACAGTGTGCACTCAATCCCTCCATTCCCACCATACCTTTCCCTCCTTGCTCTGACCACCAGACAAGGACTGGAACCTTGCCCAGCTTTAGGGTCCCCATTTTCATGTAATCACAATAGACCTTGCTCACATAGCAGCTGTTGGGAATGTGTATAGTGAAATTTTGAAAAGCCTTCACCTAAGAGCAGATGGGATTGGAAGCCGTAAGTTACCTTCTTTGGAGTATTGTGCAGGCCTTGCATCATTCTGTGCTTCTGTTATCCCATCTGCAGATTACAGTTAACCTACTGACCCATACACCATTTGTGAACACTGAATGTGCTAATATATGAAAGTATTTAACGTATTAAAATTAGCTACTCTCAATAAAAGGGAGATATATGCTTAGCAATTTATCACAAAATAAGGATGTTGATTCTCAACATGCAATGGTATCGATATTTTTCTTTCTTTTCTGATATGTCAAAAAACCATCCTTAAAAATTATACACAGCTGTGACTTTAAAAGTGGAGGTGATTTGGTCCACTGTTTTATGGTAGGCATGTATGTGTTTTAGCCATACATGAGTTCTCCTTTTAAGCATTATTATTAGAATTACTAGACTAACCTTCCTATTCTTAAAACAAAATTTGGACACATGAGATGGTGTGCTAGCTAGATGCAACTTGACACAAACTGGAGTCATCTGAGAGGAGGGAACCTCAAATTGAGAAAATGCCTCCGTAAGATCCTGTTGAAAGGCATTTTCTTTTCTTCTCTTTAAAATCTGTTCTTATCTCATACAATATATCCTGACCACAACTTCCTCTCCCTCTACTCCTCCCAGTCCTCCCTCCACCTCCTCTTTCCTTTAGATCCACTTCTCCCATCTCCTCCCAGAGAGAACAGGACTCCCAGGAATATCAACCAAACATGGCTTAACAAATTACAAGACTAAGCAAAAATCTGCATATTAAGGTTGAACGAGGCAACTCAGTGGGAGTAAAAGTGTCCCAAGAACAGGCAAAACAATCAGAGACACCCTCCACTTCCATTGTCAGGAGTCAGAGTGGTACAGTGGAACATCTGTGGTACATTAATTAATGTACATTAAGTGGTAAATCTTAATTAGATGCTGAATAGGGAGGACTCAGCCTACTGTGAACAGTTCCATTCTTGGACTTTTGTTCCTGGGCTTTATAAGAAATCAGGCTGAAAAAAGCCATTGTGGGCAAGCCAGTAAGAAACATTCCTACATGGCGCCTGCATCAGTTCCTGCTTCCATGATCCTGCCCTGTTTGAATTCCTGTCTTAACTTAGTTTGGTGATGAACTAGGAATCTTTTACACACCCCCAAGTTGCTTTTGGTCATGGTGTTTCATCACAGTAATACTAACCCTAACAAAGACAGATGGTTCATTCATATTATTGCTCAACTTAAACAGTCAGTAGAATAATGTTTTGGTCTCATGAACTAAAGTAATAGTCAATAATTCATCATTGACTCTCTTTTCCCCACTTCACTAAGATCTATTTGATGCATAAACACACACACACATTGTGAAAACAATATTCACAATCAAGTTAGTCTGCATGTCCATCACCTCACATAATGATGAATGAGGGGGTTGAGAATATTAAACTTCCATTCCATTAGCAGATTTCAGCTGCATAGTATAGCATTGATGATGACTATAATCATCATGGGTTCAGTTTGTGCTAGTTGTAGCAGATGATCATAGACTGTTTTATTTAGAATGAACACACATTTATTGGCTAAAATGTCTAGAGGATGGGAAGACCAAGATCGAGGAGGCAGAATCCAGTGAAGTCCTGCTTGCTGCACCACCCCACAATAGGAGAAGAAAATGCAAGAGAACTCATGATGGGAAAGACCTCTCTTAAACCTTTGGCCATTTCACAAGGGCCCTTTATGTCCTTGCAGGAAGGCTTGCTATTATAAAGTAAGTGCTGTTTAAAGGCCTTAGTTATTAATATTATTCATCATGTTATGGATTAGATGTTATCTATTAATTGTGGTGGGACAAAAATCACTTGAACATAGCTTTCTGTTCCTGGTCCCCCATTTCCCCATTTGTTATGTCAGTATTGCTGGATATCTAGGAGATCTAATATTGGGTCCATATATATTTAAAACGGGATCTTTTTGATAAAGTATGCTTTCTCTTATGGGACATATTGAGCGAAACTTTACTTTTCCCTCATGGAGGCATAGTCATCTCTCCTCTCCTGATTTCCATTAGAACAGAGTATTATTTTTTCCCATCCTTTCACTTTTCAGCTCAGCCTGTGGATAAGGAGCTGATATGACTTTATTTGTAGATAGAATCTTGGTAGATCATGTTTTCTTAACCACTCCATAGCCTGTCTCTTTTGACTGGAGAACTGAAACTGTTTGCATGTATACTAATCACTGATTGGCAAGGACTTATTGCTAGTCTGTTCATTGGTTTCAGACTCTTTTTTTTTAGATTTTTTTCGAGGCAGGTTTTCAGACTCTTTCATTGTTCCTTCGTTCCTTTCTTCCTCTGTTTCTGACATTGCTTTTGATTTATTGATACTTTTTGGTAGTGTGGTTTTATTTCTATCCATTTATCCTCTATGTCTGCTAGAAGCTTTTCTTCTGCTGTTGTCAGAAGGTTTGCAAAATGTATTTTATAATTATAATAGTTTATTTCAAACAGATACTTGACTTCAACCTCATAGAAAACCTCCACACATTTACTTCTCTCAGTACCCACAATTTTCTGCTACTTATATCAACCTTTTTCTTTTGTTATGTAATCCATTTTATTATTATGGATATACTTGCTGGGATTAAAGGCATGTGCTACCATGCACAGCTTAATGCTTTTATTTTTGATTAGCTTTTTTGTATTTTAAATTTTATAGTTAAAATCTATTTACACACAATCATCACAGTGTATTTTAAATTAGAATTAAATTATGTTTTTTTATCTTGTACAGTTTCTACTTTCACATATTTTCATGAAGTTTAACTGAAAATCCTTTTATGTAAAGCCTTAAGACAGGCCTGGAGGGAAAGAACTCCCTTCCTTAGCTTTTGTTTATCTACAAATAGCTTTATCACTCCATTTTTGAAGAAGAGCTTTGATGGGTATAGTATTCCTGGTTGACCGTTTTTCTTTCAGCATGCACAATACAGTGTCCATTCCCTATGGGCCTGCAAGATGGCTAACGACCAACTTACTAGTACGATCCTTGAAATTCCCTTGGATATCACCAACTATTCTTGTCCTTTTGCTTTCAGACTTCTTTGCATTTGTACTTTGGTATTCTGACTCTGATGTATCTCAGAGTGGGCTTCTTGTGGGGACCTTGCTTGGCATTTTGCAGAAGGAATGTCTATGTCCTTCCAAAGATTTGGAAATATTCACATTCACTACTTTATCAACTAAATATTTTATCATCTTGCTGTCTTCTCATATTCCCATAATGTATATTTTGGTTGAATTTATGCTATGCTATAGGTCCCATATGCTTCCTTTACCCGCTTTCCTTTTCTTATTGTTCTCTTAACTGGCTAATTTAAAACAACATGTTTTCAAGTTTGCTTGTTCTTCTCCATTGCTGTGTTATTACATTGCCTCCCACCTCAAAATTTCTCTTTCAGTGTGTCATTCCTTTGCTTTTCTTCTTAAGGCAGGGTCTAATGTATCCCTGGTTGGCCTCAAACTTAATATAAAATTGAGGCTTGTTTAGAATTCCTGGTACTCCTGTATCCACCTCTTACATTCTGGGGTTACAGGTGTGTGCTGCCATGCTCACTTGTTTCATGCTTTTTGATAAAATATTTGTATATTAAACTGCCAATTTTGCTCTTGGATTATTTTCCCGGTGTTGTTTAGTTGTTTGTTTATGATTGCTTGCATCTCACTAAGATCCTGCAAGATAACTATTTTGAATTCATTTTCATGCAGTCCATAGAATTCCATTTCCTGGGGGTTGTTATGGAGAGCTTCATTAGTTTTCTTTGATGGTGAATGTTTGTCTGATTCTTTATGATTCTTACAGCCTTGAGTTGGTGTCTGTGCATTTGAATGAGTAAATACTTCTAATTTTTAGATCAGCTTCAGTAAGTAAATCCTCTTCTTGTTGGTTCTGCAGGCTAGCTGGATTACCTCTAAGATGACAGTCAAGTGGCCCTGAAACCATATCATTTGGCTGCTTCAGGATCTTCAGTGTGATCCACAGCAGTCCTGTTATTAGGGGCTTTGGACAGTTTGGATCCCATCTAGACCCAGATTGAATTTATTGTTTCCAGGATCTTGGTCAGTTGGGCTGACACTTAAAAAGGGTCATTCATAGCTGAGTTTTCAGATGATGGGCCCTGTATAAGGTATCCTACTAGGTTTATGGAATGGTTCTTACAAGGTCACTGGACAGGTCCTCAGATGAGAAGAAAGGACCCAAACTATTCTGAGAGAGGCTGAGATTGAATCAGAGGATTACTTTTTAATTCTCAGTTGAGACTGAGATCCTCAAGTTAGCTTCTGGAGACATAGAAGGACATGTTATTTATTAGGCCACTGGGTAGGCAGAGCTGCTCCTGGATCATAGTTAGGAGTGTCAAGAGAATCCATGGGACACAGTTTATCAGGATTACCTCTCATGATATGCATTCTTTTGTCTACTCCTGATAGTCCCTGTGCAGTCAGAGCTCAATTTGGGGATTGGTTAAGACAGGATGAAGATAAGTCAGGGATTATTTCAGAATTCTCATCTGGGACTGAGGTCAGCAGGTCTGGGATCCAAGGCATGTATAGACACGAGTACTAAGTACCCTGAAAGATGGTGTGAGTGGAAGGACCAAGCTCAAACAGACAAAACTCTAGCTAAGTTCATAGAACATGGGCATTTCCAGATCAGTAGCCATGGTCAGTATGATATCTGACTATATAGGCATGAGTACATCTATTTTTTTTTTTTTAAAAAAAACTTCCTCTTCAATCTGAGCTTCAAAATAGTTTTACAAACCCTATCTGTATTCTGAAGCTCCCATAAAAGTACTTCATGTTGGGGATGATGACTTCAGATAGACAACCACAAGACCTCTTATCCAGCCACTTCACTAAGTCCTGGCTAGGGAACTATCATTGTTATTCTTTCCATTACAATTACTTTTCTTATTAAATTAACCCTACTGCATTTGGGATTTATGTCCAGTCCCAGGGTAATAGTTTAGAAATAGTGAATGTCTCAGAGACCCAAGTTGCCTTCTGTAGCTAAATGGTCGTGGTTATTGACTAGCAGGAATAGTCAGCATAGCACATGAAATAAAACAGACAAAGGAATAGTTGGCTTCCTTCTTACAGAGGCTTGTACAAGCAGGGATATGTACCCTATTCAGCCTTTTGTCTTCTTATTTTGAGACTGGCACTTCTCTTCTTCTACAGCTGTGTTAGAGAACTGAGTTTCTCTGTGTTTGGCTTTTCAGTGCTACCTTCTGGTATTCCAGATGGGGAAGGAAGAGGGAAAGGATTGTCCAAGTCCAATGCCTAAGTTTTAAAACTGGGATTGGAGTCCAGGGTCACGATATATTGTATTAGATGAAGAAATTTTGTGTAGATTTTCCTGGCTGGAGGGAG
>LOJH01047517.1:5972-19170 GCA_001685095.1 Ellobius talpinus
GAAGAGGAAGAGGAAGAGGAAGAGGAAGAGGAGGAAGGGGGAGGAGGAGATTATACAATGGAGAGAAGGATCAGCTAGCAAGGCAAAGCTCTAGGACCTGCTTTCAATCCCCACAATCCACATAAAACCAAACGTGGTGGCCTGCCTGGGAATCCCAGTGACAGCAGGGGTGGAGCCAAGAAGATCCCCGGGTTCACTTTCAGATAGAGTAGCCGCAAGTGCTGAGCTTCAAACCAGTGAGTGATGGTGTCTCAGAGGAGGTGGCAGATCTCCGGAGGAAGGCAGCCAAGCCTGTCATACTCAATACACCATTTTCAAGCATCATTACTACGAGACTCCTCTCAGGCGATGCTGAGTTAAAGGGAAATGTTGGGCCAGCAAGATGACTCAGTGGTAAAGGTGCCTGCTGCCAAACCTGCAGCCCTGAGTTCAATCCCTAGGACCCCCATGATGGAAGGAGAGAACCAGCTCCTGAAAGCTGTCCTCTGGCCGTCACACATAAACACCAAGGTATGCACCCCACATACGCACTGAAGAAAAATGTAGTAAAACAAAATTTAAAGAGGAAATGTCACTTGCATTTCATTCCTACTTTGTAAAAGGGTTAGAGGGATATATTTGCTGCAGGAAATACTCAGGATGGACACTTACACAGCCTCCAGCGAGGATTTCTGCCGGCAGTGGGATGGAGCCATCTCTTTTGGTAAATTTATCCCGGACAAAGTCATTAACCTAATTAGGAAGACAAGATCAGTTCATCAGAATTTCCTGCTCACACATCATCATATTTCCGAATTATCAAAATACTTGTCTCATAATAAAAGTAAAATTTCACCAAATGTCTCCATAAATGTGAAAATGCTTACAAGGGCCTCGATAGTGCAGTCTCACCAGCATTGCTGTTGGCTACACGAAAATCTAAGGTAATGACATCAGTTCAGCGACAAGAAACTTACGGTGAGCTTAATGGCTTTTTCTGGTGCAACTCCTATCAGTTGGGGTATAAGACCTGGATAGAAGGAGAGGATCTTTGTGTGAGTGGACAAGCCCAACAACAAGGGAGTGTTTCCCTCGAAGGTACCCACCAAGTACCTCAAGGTTTTCATCTAAATGGGGAAAAGGTCATTCTAAATAATATATATATTCCTATGCATTATATAAATATACAAATCATACATATATATACAATTTACCAGTCATATATGATGTCATTTACTCGAAGCTATAAATGTTTTCCTTTAACATCCTTAAAGATAAATATATAAATAAAACCTCGCTATCCAACGCCTTGCCTAAAGTACACCACAGAAGAATGGAGCCTCTGGGTTTTCTCCCTCCATAACGGAATCTCCCCTGTCCCCAGCAGCAGCCCATGAACATCCGGATGCCTGTGCTGAAGGCCGGGAGAGAAGCTGGGGCAGTAGTGTGCGTTAAGCACAGCCAGGCTTTGCTATAGACTCCTTGCGGCACAAAGGAGCGAGGTTGCTACTGACTATCCGCTCCCATTATCTTCTCTTCAGAGAAGCCCAGCACTCATTTACTTAAAAGAAAGCCACAACTCTAAAGGGAAAAAAATGCAGCTTTTAGTATCAGTTTGTGGGCATCGTCTATAAGTGAAAACATATGCCAATTATATTTTCATTTACTAATATCTGTCAAGCTTAAGGCATTTTAGAAGACTCTCCTCAAAACAAAAGAAATCATTATGCTTAGAAAGCTACATTTCCCAGGCGGGCCGGAAACTGGAAAAGAACAGTCACGTGTAAACCATAGATGCCCGTGAAGCTCAGCGTTCCAGAGCACGCGGGTTTACAGAGCTGCCGGCCTATTTCTTTCTTCCTTTCCTTTTGCATACGTTTTTAAAAGATGCTAGCAATAAACACATTGTATAGCTTCAAATCCGGGGGAGTGATATTCCTGCCCACACGCTTGCTTGCTGCTCTCTCTTAGGCCTCCTTGGAAGGTGCCAAAGAGTGATTTTCCGGAAGTGGAGAGCCAGCAAGCAGCCCTACAGACAGGCCACAGCCAGTCAAACTGAAATACCAGCGACAAACGCGAGCCTGCACACCTTCCACGGGCCGTGGACTGAGCTGAGAGAATAAATCAGCAGATGGCAGTCTTCCCATGCTTCCTCCCTGATCCTCAGACCCTATTACTTTTAGCCTCGCTCTGGGGCAATGGTGTCAGCGTGTGTATCTGTTTTACAACTTTCCTCCCTAACGCTTGTGGAATGTTAATAAAGTACTGATTTGTGTCATTTTATCATTGCTGGCTGCAAAGAAATTTAGCGAATCTGTCAGCAACTCTGTCAGTCATCTGACAGAACAATGGGCCAGTTCTAAGCAATATATGACAATCTCAACAATTCCTGTGCTCCCAGGCAGGGCTCCTACAATCATCTCATACAAAAGTCTCAAAAAAAAAAACAAAACAAAAGTCTCTCATTTAAAGGGCCCATTTCATCAGCTTAGACCCTCAATAAAGTCAACAGCAGCCTCCCTGGCTTGCTATATTGCACTCTTTTAATTAATATGATAGTTCTTCCAAACAAAATCTTCTAGAAGTATCTATCTATTGAGAAGGGTATACATGATGTGGCTAGAGTTCTTCTAATAGTTCTCTGTAGACACCCTTTGTAACTTAAAACCACACTAATTAAGGGAAAGGTCATTATTTGATAATGAAAGATTGGAGATGTCAAATAAATAACCTCAGTGCCATTCCACCGTGACTCTCCCATTATGTGAGATCTAGGTGTGAAGAGCTAAGTCCATTTAAAACAAGTCTGCACTGCCAGCCCTGAACACCCGGGACAGTAGCCACTGTTGCCTCTGTAGTACAAGTTATGCGGCTGGGATTTGCAGAGCCAAAGCCATCTGAATATCTGAGCAAATTTCATTATACTCGCTCTCAGAAGCAGGGTGTTTGGGCCTATTTACTCCGTATACAGGGCCCACAACAAACAGGCGAATGGCCTTCCTCGCCTCTAAAGGTGTCCACTCAAGTGCCCGAATACAATGCCATCTACAGGTGTTTCTTCTCTTGCCCATCCGTTCAATCCCAGTCTCTCTTTCCTAGGAAAAGCTCCCAGCCAAACAGTCCGACAGAGCTCACAAGGTGCAGGCGACTAGTAAGCCTGGGAATGCCAACAAACACGTACAGTAAATTACATAAATGCCGGGACTGGAGCAAAGAATTCCAAGTGGCGCCCAAAGGGATTAAAAAATTAATCTCCCCCGCAAAGGAACCCTAAATTCTAAGGTGAAAACATGTAGATGAAAGCCATCCTCTCTCCAAGAAGACAAGTTCCTACAAAGCCTACTGGGGCAGGGGAGAATTCTACACGGGGCTGTAGCTTGGGATGTGACAGTCGGGTGCTCAGTAATAGTCACCACGAGAGAGAGGAACGCTGTACTCTGCCTGCCATGGGGAGGAAAGGGAGAGACTGGCTGAAGCTTGGGGCCCTAAGCTTTCCCTGCCTTTTAAAAATTCAGATGACCCAATTGGAAAAGACTTATCATGGGTCTCTTTGGAAAAGACAGGGAAAAAAGGCATGTCTGTTCAAGCAAGTGTATACCCAGGGTAAACTCACCTTCAAGTAGCACCTGGCTTCGATTTCATGGGGAATTTGTGTTAGTATAGCTCTCCTTTCTCCATCTCTGCTGGTCCGTGCCCTCAAAGAGCACACTCACATACGCAGGATTTGGAGCCCAAGAATTAAAAACGGCAGGAAAGAGAAGGGGACACCTGTTTGCAGACTACTATTGAGAAAGAATGCACGGCAGGAAACTGAGCAAAGGCAGTGGGGTAGGGGTGGGGGAACAGCCCTATCTGGTCTCCGTAACAAGTGACTTAAATCTACTGATGGTGACAGAAACATCGCTAGCTTCCGCAGCTGAGATTTGCTTACTCACCTCGGTAGAGTCCAAAGAAGCCCTCATAACGCAACACTTTCTTAAAACAGTCGAAGCTGTTTTTGTACATCAGCTCCCCAACCACAGAGCCCGTGCCACGCTGGTTTTGCATCCGGGTCTTCACCAGATCTATGGGATATACTGCTGTGGCCCCCACAGCTACAAACAGAACAATTTTTAAGTTCAACAAAAAGAACACAATTAGCTGGAACATCTGTAAGGACATCAAATCTCATCTCTGCAGGTGAGAAATAAAACTGTCTATTCTTACAAAAGAGAGCCAACTTATTACACGTTTCTTCTGCTTATTAATAGAGCCAAAAGGTGGCAGAATAGCAACCAGTGGGGTCCATAAACAGCTCCTTCAAGGAACAACGTAAGTCAGAGGCAAAGAGCTTACCTAGCGTGTGTGAGGCCCTAAAAAATAAAAAAATCTTTGATACCTTTGGTCTATGAGTCAGAAAGTAGATTCTCAAATCACCACCAACCAACATCAGAAAACTGGCCCTCAGTTTCCTTTACCTGACACTAAGCTCTCATGCATGGGTACCATTTCTTCTCATTTTCTATTAAATGCCTAAATATTATACCTGCTCCTTCTTCATAACTATGCAATGATGGTATGCAAGCTAAGTGGTTGTAATTTCAAAGTTTAGTTCACTGAAACATTTTGGTAAATTAATCTAAGCTACAGCCATCTGGAGGAAAAATCCTTGACACGATCCAACCCCTATATATATAGAATTTGGTTGAAAATCAAACAAACAAAAACCTATAGTCACGCTTTAGAATTTCTTGGCGACTGAAATATTTCATAGGACCTAGAGTGCTCTATTTTTGGGCTGACCAGAAAACACTTGGCACTTTCTAAAACTGAGGCTGAAAAAAAAATCCTAGCCACCAGTTCCAGCTTGCTTTAAAAATTCCAGAGCATTTTAATCATTTTTTGGAAGTTTTTTTTTCAACAAAGCAATTTCAGATTTTATACATTTTCTTTACAGATTATTGAAGTAAAATTATCTTGGACTGGTGAGGTGGCTCAGCAGGCAAAGGTGTTTGCCACCAAGGGTGACAACCTGAGTTTAATCCTAGACCCCACACGGTAGAAGGAGAGAACCGACTCTGGACAAGTTGACCTCTGACCTCCACAATGCACACCACGACCTGCACACGCTCACACATGCATACACAAAAATGAAAACCTTTTTTTAACAGGATTTCTAATTTCTGCTGTGAGCAGAGAGGGAGGAGGGATTCTTTTTAGCAAATAAACAACATATCAGGACACTCTGAAGCCAGAGAAAGGTAAGAAGAATCACGAGCCAGACGCTGTGATTCTCTGTGAGAGGTTGTTTTAGTTCACGAATTTCTGAGTTCAAGAATCTCCGATCTTAGCTTCCTCCCTGCCCCTAGCCTGACCCCGTAAACTCCGTTTTTAGTCGCCATTTTTCATGCTGGCCTTTACTGATGTAATTAAGGTGAGTGCAGAGATGCACTTCAGGCTCTCCCCGTCATTACAGAGGTTTTATGCTGAAGACAGACTGGAGCCAGAGGGCCACAGCCATGCTAAGACAAGCCCCCCTGAAATAAAGAGCCTTTGGAAAGCCTCACAGTCCTGACCCCAGGAACAATGAACTGCACCTTTGCTGAGCCATCCCATCTGCTGGGATAATGTTACAGCAAGACTGGCCTGAAAGAGCCAGCAACACAGCACTCACCTCCAGCGACCGAGCCCAGAGTGAACCTGTAAGCAGACTCCGCAATCTGGAGCCAGATAGGCCTGCCCAAGCCAGGAGATTGCTGCAGGGAGGAAGAATACAGGAAAAAAAAAAGTCTGAAAAAGTGTTCTGCATGGGAAAAATGCTATAGCTTGGCATTTTTCAAATTTAAGGAAGAAAATCTAAAACTGAAAGCAAACAGGATATTAGTGTTTTTCGGAAAATAAATATCTCAGCACTAGAGAAATGGCTCAGGCCCTCTTCTGCCCTCCAAGGGCACTAAGCATGCATGTGGTACACGGATTATATATGCTCTCCAAACACTCAAAAACATTAAATAAACTCAACAAACAAACACAACCATACCCAGCAAAATATGGCGTGGCAATTTCTTAATTTTTATATACGAACTGCTCCTGGGAAATACATTATTATCCTTGAGAGGTTTGCTTGTTTGTACAGTAGTGGGGTTGGTTCCAGGGCCTCGTGGGAGCTTGGGCAAGCAATGTATCACAGAGCCCCATTTCTAGCCCTCCCAGAAGTGAACCTCTTAGGTAAGCAAATATACCAGCAGATAACATTTACTCCTCTCTAACTGACAATTTTAAATATTTTCTTGTTTTTAATAGTTGATCACTCATTCGTTTGCTGTATATGCGTTGAGGTAGGGAGGTGCATGCAGCCATAACTCACATGCGGAGGTCAGAAGACAACCTTCAGCAATCAGTTCTTTCCTTCCACCGCATGGGTTCTGAGGCTCAAACTAAGATTGTCAGGCTTGGTGGCAAGTGCCTTTACATGCTGAGTCATCTGACCAATCCCATTTATTACGTTTTCTGAGACAGTCTCAGACCCGAGGCTGGCCCTGAACTTGCTACATAGCTGAGGATATCCTTTAATCACTGACCCTCCTGTCTCCCAAGCACTGGAATTACAGGCATGAACCGTCCATACCAAAAAAACCCTTTTAGAGCTGTATCAAAATTGCCTAGAGTGATGAGCAGGCCTTTAATCTCAGCACTCAGGGGAAAGAGGCAGGCAGATCTCTACGAGTTCCAGACCAGAGAAGACAGATCACATCTAAAATCTCTAATGACTACTGTCCTACCCATGTTCGTAGTTCTAACAAAATCTAGGATAACAGTGAGATAAAGCAATGAAATAAATCTCACTGTGACTCAGATTCTAGTCCACAGGTCCTGCACCAGAGTAACTTGTCTACATCAATGTGTGCGTCTGGAACTTAGCATTATCAGTATGAGAATATTTACTATGCTCTATAAGATACTGGAACAAAGAAATAAAATATCTGCTTCACTGTAACGAGCTTTTGCAAAAGGAGAAGAGGAGGCAGTGGCATCTGATGAGATGGCTCAGCAGCTAAGGGACTCGCTGTGCAAGCCTTATGATCCGAGTTTGAGCCCCAGAAGCCAGGGTGAAAGGAGAGAACTTGCTGCCAAAGATGTCCTCTAAGCTCCACACATCCACACATGGGCCATGACATGTGTGTATCTCCACTCATACACACACACACATACACATATAAATACAGCCACAATAAACAAAACTAAAAAAAAAAATTAAAGCCATTACCTGGACCTGGTTAGTCAGACATGAACTCTAGTTCTAAGGGAATGGAAGCAGGATACTCACAAGTTCAAGGTCATCCTTAGTTATGATAAGCTCAAGGCCCATCTGGGCTACAGGAGACTATACCTCAAGGGGAAAAAAACTGGATTTAAATATATCGACTAAAGCTAGGCACAGGGGTGGGGGATACAAATCTGTCATCCCAGCTTCTCATACACCAAAAGCCGAGGAATCAAGAGATCAAAGTCAAGGGCTGGAAAGATCGTCATTGGTTAAGACTGGCGGCTCTTCCAGAGAACTCAAGTTCAGTTCCCAGTACCCACATAGAGAGGTTCACAACCACCTAAAAGTCCAGTTCCAAAGATGCCCTTTTCTGGCCTCCACAAGTACTACATGTACATACATACATACATGCATGCATACATATATACAGGCAAAATATCCATAAACATAAAATAATTAAAAAAAATTTAAAGTAAACCTGGGGTCCAGAATGAGACCCTATCTTAAAGGGGGGGGTGGAGAATTCTTATAAAATAATAGGGCCTATGATCTGAAAGAAGCATCAAGCAACCACTAATTCCCTTATTCACAAGGGAGTTTCCTCCTGCGTTCAACAATATAGATTTTTCTTTCAACTCCCTTTCTTCAAAGAGTGTTTATAAGCCTGCAAAATCCTATGAAAACTAAAGGATTATTCTGTGCTTTAACTCTTAGCTAAAACATCTCAAGCTATAAACGCCCAAATGCCTTTTGACAGAAATGTCACCTTCATTCCCATTAAACAGCATTTGTAAGAAAACACGTGAGAGTAGGGTTACCGAGACTCATTTTCTTCTTAAGGCTTAGTTATCACTACAACTTATGGTTCCCTTGTAATCATCTATGCAAATTAATGTAATTAATGCTATAGATTTCACATCATAAATATTCATAAAAGGAATGTCCCTATAGCTGTCTTCCCTGTTAATGACTATGTACTGAGTTTTTAGCATTTAGAGAGAAAGAAAATATTCAGCACTAAAATGATCACCTTCTGTGAGCAAACGGGCCAAAGGGAAGGGTGCTCTCCCCCTCAAGGCTCTGATCATGACTGTGAGGCTGATATTTAACAAGCCTAATTAAGTGTTTTTTCAAAGTAAAACACAGTTGAGATTCTTAAATGATCTTAACTGGCTCCCTCAGGAATTTGAGATTTCATTTGAAGAGAGGTCCATTTTTTTTCTTTTTATCCCTCGCCCCTTTTCTTAAAATTTGTTTTGGGTTTTTTGTTTTTGTTAAATGTAGGATGGGATAGTGTCAGCTGATGAATCAAGCCTACACCAGGCTGCTTTATGTAGGCTGCCAGCCCAATGGAGAGAAGGCCTCTTCCAATAACACCCACCAGTGTGGGAGAACAAGAATAGCCGAAGTCAGTTTTACAGTAAGTATCTGGGAACAACAGGGCTGGGTTCTACAGGAGTTGAATGTGTGGTCAGAGGAGCAAGGTTCAGCTAGGGAACACAAAACACAAGCCACACCTATGTCATTCCCAACCCTCCAATGCAATTCAAATATTTTTAGCCTCACAAAGTAAGACTGAAACCCAAAACCATGACAGTACAGAGAACCAAGCAGGTAGAGGTAAAATATATAGACTTTAATTATTTTCTTGTTTCTGTCTATAAAACAATGTATGTATACTTTCCTCCCAGCGTGGGGGAGCTTGGATGCATTTGAGACTGTGGTATTTTCCAATCTAAAATTTTCAATGAGATAAATGGCTAATAAGTCAATAATAGCTTGCATATAAACCTGATTTCCTCCTTTTTAAGAGCAGGTTTCACCTTTGTAGAACGCATCAGTAAACTGTAATGTTTTCCTTCATGGATTCACAAACCCAAGATCAAAGACAGTTCATGAGACTACAAACTACACAGAGACAAAACCCTAAGACTGAGGAACAGAACTCATGAAATAAAAATGAAATCAACCCAGTAATATCTAAGTCAGTGGCTCTCAACCTGTGGGTCTTGACCCCTTTGGGTGTTGCATATCAGATATTTACATTACAATTCATAACCGTAGTAAAATGACAATTATAAAGTAGCAATAAAAATAATTTTATGATGGGGGTCACCACATCATGAGGAACTGTATTCAAGAGTCTCAGCATTAGGAAGGTTGAGGACCACTGATCTAGCAGAGCACAACTCAGTTCATTTTGAGCAAATGGCCTAGAGCTTTGTTATAATTTCACATAGACAAAACACACACACACATGCACACACACAGAGCTATATGCCCAAGAAGGTTCCTGTAGATCATTTATCTCACACAGTTGAAAAGTAAATGTGGGGATACCATGAGAGAAAAAGAGGAGGTTCCTTTGCACATTCTCACATAGGAAAAACCTGGTTTTAACTTCCAAACTATTACAAGTCTTAAAAATGTGCACATCTTTTTCTCTGCAGCCTTCTATTAACTTTTATTTAACTCAGTTTCTTCAAACCGCAACTTCCATTTGGGGAGCTAGGGACACAGCTCCGTCAGTACAATGCCTGTCTAACGTGAACAATGTTGAGGAATATCATTTTCAGGTGTGACTTTTGTTTATACTGCATCTGTTTAGTTCTGTGAAGCTGTGCCTGTCTAAAACACCTGATGGTCCTAATAAAGAGATGAACGGCCAATAGCGAGGCAGGAGCAAGGATAGGCTGGGCTGGCGGGGAGAGAGTATAAATCGAGGGAGAAATCCAGGAGGAGGGAGAACCAAGAGCGGAGGACATCAGGGGCCAGTCACCCAGCTACATAGCCCATGGAGAAAGAAGTAAAGAAAGGTATACAGAAATAGATAAAAAACCCAGAGGGAAAAGGTAGATGGGTTAATTTAAGAAAAGCTGGCCAGAAACAAGCTAAGCTAAGACTTGGCATTCAAAGTAAGAATAAGTGTCTGTGTGTGATTTATTTGGGAGCTGGGTGGTGGGCCCCTCAAAAAGCCAAAAGAGAAAATAGTAAAACATCACACAACAGAACCCTGAGTTCAATTCCCAGCACTCATAGAACAGGTGTGCTGTTACAAGCTGGAACCCCAGCACTCAGGAGATGGAGGCAGGAAAGGATCCAAGTTCAAGACCAACCTCCACTACAAAAAGAGTTCAAGGCCAGTAATGATGAGATGGGGATCATTGTTTAGCTTCAAATATAGCTTGAAGTAGAGTACTTGACTGGTATGTAGGTTCAACCCCCAGAACACAAAAGAAACTTCCAATCTCTCTCTTCTCTCTCCCTCATTCCCACTCTGTTCTAAGATACTTTTGCGTGTAGCCCAAGCCAACCTCAAATCTGCTACGAACCCCTGATGATCCTCTTGTCCCCTCTCCAGGCAGGAGGACTGTGAGTCAAGGGCTAGCCCGAACAACGTCACAGGCCCGTCACAAGCAGAATAAAACCAATCATTTTCTCACTACACACTATATGTATGTATTCCTTTCTCCCCTCAGCAAGTATCTGGTGTTTCCAGTATTTAATGCTGCTACAAGTATTCTTAGACATCCGCTTTTAAATTTTATTTACTGTTGCTGGCCATGGGCGAGATGTGTAGGGGCACACATGCCCCTGGCTCACACAGGGAAGTCAGAGGACAACTCTGTCAAATCAGTTCTGTCTTTCTACCTTTAAGTGGTTTCTGGGGACCAAACTCAGGTGGCCAGGCTTCTGCAGTGAGGGTTTTGTAGCTGATAAGCCATCTCCCACCCTGTATGTACTGTCAGCAAAAACAAAGACTATACTCAGAGCTGGGCGGTGGTGGTGCACGCCTTTAATCCTAGCACTCCAGGAGGCAGAGGCAGGCGGATCTCTGTGAGTTTGAGGCCAGCCTGGTCTACAGCTAGTTCCAGGACAGGCTCCAAAAGCTACAGAGAAACCCTGACTCGAAAAACCAAATCAAAACAAAAAACAAACAAACAAACAAACAAAAAAGGGCTATCCTCAGGAGTACTATAAAGGGGCCTGTGTCTCTTCAACAGTGGGCCAAACTAAGTTGTTACCATTGCGTGAGGTCTCGTGGAGACCAGAGGTTGACATCAGGTGTTCTCCTCTATTGTTCTCCAGCCAATCATTTGAGGAGGGGTTTCCTAAACCTACAGTTTGCAGACTGAGCTAGACTGGCTAGAGAGTGGAGACAGGAATCGAACTCAGGCAATCAAGCTCAGCAGCAAGCTCTTGGGATTGCTATTCCTGGTTGCCAACTTGACCACATGTAGAATTAACTGAAACCCAAGACGATGGGATTTTTTTCTCAATTAAATCATCTGAAGTGGGAAGACCCACTTTTAAACTGGGCCACACCTTCTGTTTATAGAAAGGACATAGAGGACTAAAGCTCTTGCTGCCAGCTTGCCCTCGCCCCTGCTGGCAAGTCCATTCTTTTCACTGGCATTAGAACCTGCTTCTTCAGGATTCCAGCAGCTACTGAAGATCACCTCAGACATCCAGCCTCATTAATTGAACAACTACTGGATTCTCGGACTTCCCATTGACAGCCATTGTTGGACTAGCTGGGCCACAGGCTGTAAGCCACTTTAATAAATCCCCAGATATTTATATTTATAAAATCTGTTTCATTCCTCTAAAGAACCCTGACTGATATACTCCTTCACTTACTAAGCTATCCTGCTGGCCCTTGAAGAAGTGAACTATTTCTCCATAACAAGTATTTGCATACTTGTTTATTCATTTATTTTGTGGCATTCATGGTTGAATCAAGGTCTCACACACATTACACAAGCACTCAACCACTGAGTTGCCCCCAATCCCTACGGCAAGGGTAGAAATGTAACACTGTACCATATCTTTCACAAGTAAGTTTTTCAAAACTCAACAGCAATTTCCACAAATGCATAATGTAAAATATAAAGTTCAACTCAGTAAGAACTCTTTAAATAGTTCAATGTCTTAAGTTTTTATGTCATAAAATTTTATTTTATTTTATTTTTTAAAAGCACCAAGTGGTGGTGCACGCCTTTGATCCCAGCTCTTGGAAGGCAGCGGCAGGCAGATCTGTATGAGTTCGAGGCCAGCCTGGTCTACAAAGCAAGTTCCAGGTCAGGCACCAAAGCTACAGAGAAACCTTATCTCGAAAAAAACCAAAAAGAACAGAAAGGAGAGAAACTGATAGCAGAAAGATAGAATTCTGGAGGAAGGGAAATAGAAGAACTAAACTGCAGTCCCTCACAGACACTGCTCTTCCATGTGCCCGACAAGGCACAATATTAAGTGAGGACACCTAACAACTCTTCCATCTTCTTTTTGCTTCAGCTGAGTCTAAAGTTCTTATTTATTGTTATGGTGGGGTTGGAAATCCTAACTGGTTTCAGAAGGCAATTTTAAGGACCTCAGGCAGAAGTATTTCTGCTTTCCACACACCTTTCCACAGTCAAGACATCTTTTTGGTTTGTTTAATTTTTTGGAGTCAGGGTCTTGCCACGTAGCTCAGGCTGGCCTTGAACTCACGGCAATCCTTCTGCTTCCGCTTACTGAGTGCTGGGTCACAGGCACTTCACACCATACCTGGCTGAGTACTTTGATTTCTCATTGACCTAAGTGACAAGGATGAATAACAGCAAGCCCACCCCGGCTGCTCACCCAGGACTCACGCGAGGAGAAGGGCAATCTGCCCCTTCCTATCCCTCTGGTACCTGTCCTTCTGTTTCCCACATTCCCTCCCCATCTCCCCGAACATCACACAGCCTCATAAAGAACAATGAGAAATAGAGGTTCCTCAAGGATCAGACCAGTGAAGCATCAGAAGGAAGAAGCCAACTCCCTAAACCTCAGTCTCCACAAGGCCTGTGAACCTGTGCTACAACTGAAGCTTGCTGGAATGCTTAGCAGTCCAGGATTCCATTTAAAACAAGGCTTCATTAAAAAAAAAAAGGTTCCATTCTGATGGAGGAGGGTCATCTGTCTATGTGTTACTTTCATTGGTTTAATAAA
>LOJH01047518.1:0-13198 GCA_001685095.1 Ellobius talpinus
GTGGGGAACTGGGCAGGACAGAAAACCCCAACAAGCAGGCCCCCTCATGTTACAAGCCAGGCCATCCTAAGGGATGGGAGGTTTGGGGGTTTGTCTCACTGTTGTGAAGGAATGTGCACATAGTACCTGGCAGAAACACCAGTTATGCTAGGTCCTGAGGTACTGTCCTAACCCCATCTATAGTACATAACATGTCAGGAACAACCAATATATGCTAATCCAAATCACATGCAGAAAATCTGAAGGATTTTTATATGGAATACAGTGAAGGACTATAGCTAGGGTTTGGTTGTTGTTGTTTGTTTCCCTGTGTTTTGTTTTTAAATTTAGAGTCTTATTTGTAAATCTGTGCTTCTGAAATAGATCCAGGGCCCCTGCAAAGGACCCAAAATAGAGCCTGCTACTCAAAGTTCTTCAGATGTATGTATCCAGATGGTGCTCAATATATATTCATGGGCCTGAGGCTGCTGCCTCTGCCTGTGCAAGTCGTACCTGAGAGAGGCTCGCTGCTTCTTCTCCCAGCCACGAAGTTCCTCAGCAGGCTTGGTGTCTGCTCGGGGCCTCGTGCTCTGCAGATCTGAATCCCAGAAGCCCAAGAAATACTAGTCAGTACCTACTCCTGCTCTGCCTGGGACTGCCTGGCACTATGCCCTCAAACAAACGAACAAACAAACAAAACAACAACAACAACAAATACCTATCAAGCTTCACCATAGCTTTGTGGTGAACTTTGGGTGGGCTTGCCCAGTGAAGATCAAGCTAGCTGTCTGTCCCACTGACCTCTCCAGATTCATAAGCTGCCCTCCAAGTCCTGGACTGCCATCTTCTGCACAACATGTCCCTGTAGCTTCTTGCTACAGTCTCAACTTTATGCCTTTGCTTACACAGGGCCTTCCATCTGCAACCCTCCCATCCCCAGTCCAGGGGCCTTCTCCTTCAAGGGACCACCGAAGCCTTAAGTACACTAAGCAACTGTCCAGGGAAGCTGATTTGGGTCCTTCCTGTCTTTCCCAAAGTGGGTACCCACTCTGTCAACTCTCACCAGTATGGTTGAAAAGGACACTCCTCTTGTTCTGGCTCCCATCGGGGGCCACAGTAAGCTTCACCCTCAGTGTCTTGCTTGATGTGGGGGAATGGTTCACAGAGGAGTCAACCACCTCATAGATGGTGTGCAGCAAGCTGGTGATGTCCTGTTTGAGAGGAAGCAGACACACCATGTACTTCAGCCGCAATGTACAGTCACCAGCAACCTAAGAGTTGGTGGCCGCCACTATGCTAAAGGCCCCCAGTTCCTTCACACAGAGCTGGAGGCAGAATGGTGGATTCAGGGAGAGAACAGGGAGTATAAGAGCAAATGGAAGGGAGTTCAGAGCTCAGAGTGACTGTGAGCCACTGGGGTCCTCAGCAGGATATGGAACCTCCCAGTGTAACCTCATCCGGGTAAGAGAAGAGTTTAAAAACCAGATCTCAACCCTCCTAGGTGAGAGGCACCTAGTGATGCTACACACCCCTGATCTTAGAGGGAAAACCAGAAATGTGATTCTGTCCACACACTGGACTAGATTATGTCCCCACCCGTTCCTCTGCCGAAGTCATCCCCATAGGCATTGTGGCTGGATCAGTGAGTGATGGAGGTGATGGAAGAGAGGTGTGTGGGAACAGATGCTGCTGCTCTGTGGCTCTTGCAGCTCGCTTGTTCTCTGCCTGGAAGAAGGCAGCTGTCCACAGACTAGGAAGGAAGTGTTCACCAGAACCATGGGGGCTGCTGCCTCAGCCCTGAAATCCAGCCTCCAGGATGGAGGAAGATCAGTTTCTGTTGCTGAAGCATGAGGTAAGTGTCCCTGGAGACAAACTGATTGGTGAGAAACCTGACCAAATATTTCTGGCCTGAATGGAGATTCCAGCAATGTTCTATGAGGAGGATCTCAGAGGTTCCGACTGGAATGGGGAAGAGTACCCCTTACTGGGACTTCTGTGCTCTGGGTATCTGTGGTCAGCTGTCTGAGGGGCAGCCGCTTTCTTTAAAAACACTCTCCACCAGACACACTCAGTTATTGCTCAGCAATTCTCCATGACTTCTGAGAGACTTGGCCTTCTCCTCTCTCTTCCCTTAGGCTGAGGCAGAGACGAATGACCCTAGTGATGCTGTAGCCAGGCATGAACGGTCTATCATGTCATAGGCATCCCCGTGAAACATGGTGGACATGCCACTAGGCTGACTCTGAGGCCACTCAGAGAAGCCAGAAATCCAGAATCTTCTGAGAAATATCCCAAATCGTCAACATCGACAACTAACTTAATTCTTAACAAAAGCTTCGGAAAGACCAGACCGGAATATGTGCAGGACAGACTGGGGGTTGGGGTGTGTGTGTCAGTTTGAGACTCAGATTCCAGCTGCTCCTTCCTGTCCTTCCCATGGCTCCCTGCACAGCTATGCTACATGCTCTAGAGCTACACCATCTTCCAAAGCCATGATGGAGGTGACAAGCAAGGAAGCCAAGGCCACTGCCAACATCTTCAAGTGTTGATGCCTCAGAAGCCCTAGGGTCCTGTTTGGTGCCTTCAGCACCGAGCTGAAGAAGCTGCTTTGCCACCATCTTAAAAGCCAGGGTA
Organism: Ellobius talpinus; assembly: GCA_001685095.1. Taxonomy (NCBI): domain Eukaryota; kingdom Metazoa; phylum Chordata; class Mammalia; order Rodentia; family Cricetidae; genus Ellobius; species Ellobius talpinus. Next base: position 2,614 of record LOJH01047518.1, read on the forward strand.
TGGCAGACAGGAACAGGCTGCTACTATACTATATAAAGACAGTATAGTAAATATGTGGTCTCAGGGTGCCCTATGGGGAGCTGGCAGAGTTTTTAGGGGATAAGACCTTGTGGCAAGCCTTCAGGCCATTGAAGACATGCTCCTAAAGGGGACCTGGTCCTTTCTTCTCTCTCTCTCCTCTTTCAGGCCCTGAAGTGAGTGAGCAGTTTTGTTTTTCCATGCACACATGCCAGAATATGCTGCCTTGCCACAGGCCCAAATCAACAGAAACAACTATTGTGCACTGGAGTAAGCCTGTTCCCTTTTAAAGCTGAGTAGCTCAGTATTTGGTACAGTGGCAGAAAGCTGCTGACACAAGTGACCTAACTGCTTCCTATATGATTGAGAGCCCAAAGGTTCCCATGTTCAGCCCACACACAGGCTCCAGGCAGCAGATGCAGTGAGGCAGAAGCCTGTTTTCCGGGACACACCAAAATCCGTGTGCTAGCACTAGGAAGAAGACTGGGAGAGCTTTGTACAGCGGGTTTAAAGGGGAGCTTTGTGGCTAGAGACGGGAGAGGCACCAGGCAGGGTTCTTGACCCAAAGTCAGCATCCTAGCTCCTCAGAAAACACAGCCCAGAGGCTTGCTTCAGGCTATGCTGGGCCACCTGCCTTCCTTGTGGTTTCTTCCTCTCATCACCAAGGACATGAGTAAGAAAGGAGAAAGGAGCATCTGTCCCTGTTCCTTCTTGCAAGGACTTTGCAGGAGGGTCTATGCACAGGAGGTGCCTCAGTATGCATACAATAGGGAGAAAGGAAGACAGAAAGTCACCAAGAGCTGGCCATCTTCACTTTGGCGTGTACGACAAAGATGTCACAGATGGCCCCATGTGTCCTAGGCATCTAGACTGGCTGAGAAGCCAGTGAGATTTGACTCTGGGCTGGGTATGGAAATTTTGAATGGGAGAAATTCCTGGGAGGGAGGGAGCGAGGCTAGAACTGGGAGCATTCAATGCCATGGAGAGAGTGTCCAGTAAGACAAGAACAGCCATGAGTACGACCTGTAGTATGCATACTTAAAGTAAGCCCCCAGAACTGAATTACAGGTGGATGAGTCAATGCCTTTCTGTTGTTAGCTGCAATGGGACGAGCTAGGATCCCATCGCTCACAGGCCAGGGTCCTGCATAGTTAAACATCAGTTAGCCTCCTCCTCCTGCCTGGTTCTCAGGCCCCTAAGCTAAAGCTCAGGACAGAGGTAGGCTTTCTAAGCCACATACCCCTCAGAGAGCTTAAAGGTGACTTCCTGCAGATGCTGGGGAGAAGCTAATACTTGTCCCAACCTAACTGGGATAAGGAGATATGGGGGCCAAGCTTTCATTACTCTGCAGACACTGCAGGCCCACATGCTGGGCCACTGGAGAGGACAAAGCCCACCCACCTGGTCTTCCATCTCCACACAGGTGCCAAGCACCATCTCTAAGAGGCCCCTCCTCAAAGTGCAGGCAGGCCTGGGGGGGAAGAGGAAGGATGCTGAGCCTGAGCCCACCTTGGCTTTCCTGGCCCCTGGAATGAAATCTGGGTTGCTTGCAGGGCCTAAGACCCACTACTCTGCAAAGGGGCCACGGGCCAATCTCCTTCAGTTCTTAACCAGAGATCAGCTAGGCAGGCACACTCCCAGGCCAGCGTGCTGCATGGCTGAGCCAGCTTAGCACTGGGATATCCCTCCAAGAAGCTGTTCCCTCCTGTCCCATTGGTGTTTTCTGCTTCATTGGGTTGTCAGAGCAACACTCGGAGAACTGAGACTGTTTCTCCCCTGCTGAGTGTTTAGCCTGGTACACAGCTGTTGCAGAGACATGGAGAAGGTGAGAAGAACTTGGGAGGAGTTGTAGGAGGCTCTGAATGGGGGGAGGCCTGAGACCAGTCACAGCCATTGCTTGCTCCTGTCCTGTGTGGCCTTGGAGACTCACTGAAGCAATCAAGGGTAGCTGCTAGAGCTTGGGGACTACGACAGGAAGGAAGTAGGGACAGATTGTTGGAACCTGGGATTCCTCTCTGGGAAAGCCTTGAACTGTGCCGCTGTCTCCCACCTCTCCCCAGTGGGGTACCCCCAACCCTGGACTGTGAGGTGCTCAGCTGTACTCGTTCTGGCCCTTCTCACAGACAGATGCCAGCACACCCTTCAGAATATTCCCAGCAGCCTTCCCTAGCCCTGCCCTCATCAGGCAGGAGGAGGGGGCAGCAGATGCAGGCTGAGTCCAGCTCCTATGCCTGAGGGCTGCGAAGTGGCAGCAAGCACACTCACCTCACGGGTGACTTTGCCATTGTTGTCGAAGTCATACAGAGTGAAAGTCCATTCCTGTCGACTGTCCTCCTCCACAGAAACATCACACTGAAGCTCCTATACAGAAAGACAAGTGGCTTGTTTACTTATCAACTACATAATCACCTTACCTTGGGACCAGTGATTAAGGCCATGGGCACCTGGCTATTCCCTGACATTGGGAAAGGCAGAATAACAATGACTAAGACATGACCAGGCAGGGAAAAAGGCCGGAGCCTAAGCAGGGCATACAGGTCTCAGGGCACCAACAATCTCTAATGTTCAAAGACAAAGGAAACACAAGGAGTCTGACAGGAGACTGTGGCCTTACAACTAAACTTCAACCAAAGGTGAGAAGTTTCTGGAAGGTAATAGTGACCAATGACTAGGAAGCCAGGCAAGATCCCAGGACGGGCAACTGAACTGGGCAGCAGCAGGCTGGACATTAAGAGGTGAAACTTCAGTCTGCCCAGACTCCTCCTGGCATGGCCCCAACAGTTGTACCATCCTGGACAGGTCTCTATGTTTCTGAGGCTTCATTTTCTTTTCATATAAAATACAGAAAATGATTGTATCTATCCTCTGTTCTGTAAGGTTGTCAGAACACTAAGTCCCTTCCCATGTGGCCCTCCATCAGCTCAGAGTTCCCAGGTTCCCTGCCGCTATGGGGACAGTCCAGACTTCCACCTCAACTATCCTGCTTCTCTGCCAAGAGCAGCCCTACAAGGCCAGACATCAAAGACCCAGAGGTGACCTGATCAATAGAATGATAGGAGTCAAGGCAGACTCCGTGACCCAGCTCAGAGAGCATGGAGACAGGCCTCACCACAGGGGAAATGCCTGCTAACTGGAGTGTGCGTGGCCTCATCACAGGGAAATGCCTACTAACTGGAGTGTGCGTGGCCTCACCACAGGAGAAATGCCTGCTAACTGGAGTGTGCGTGGCCTCACCACAGGGAAATGCCTGCTAACTGGAGTGTGTGTGGCCTCACCACAGGGAAATGCCTACTAACTGGAGTGTGCGTGGCCTCACCACAGGAGAAATGCCTGCTAACTGGAGTGTGCGTGGCCTTACCACAGGAGAAATGCCTGCTAACTGGAGTGTGCGTGGCCTTACCACAAGGGGAATGCTTGCTAACTGGAGTGTGCGTGGCCTCACCATAGGAGAAATGCCTGCTAACTGGAGTGTGCGTGGCCTCACCACAAGGGGAAATGCCTGCTATCTGGAGTGTGCATGGCCTCACCATAGGAGAAATGCCTGCTAACTGAAGTGTGTGTGGCCTCACCATAGGAGAAATACTTGCTAACTGGAGTGTGCGTGGCCTCACCACAAGGGGAAATGCCTGCTGAGTGTGCGTGGCCTCACCACAGGGGAATGCCTGCTAAATGGAGTGTGTGTAGCCTCACCACAAGGGGAAATGCCTGCTAACTGGAGTGTGCATGGCAGGCAAGGTGTTCTACTTGCAGCCGCTGCTGCTTGAAGCTGGCTTCCCTCTCTGGTTCTCAAGTGGGTCATGCTGAGTCCAAAGCCGGCCTTCCCTCATCCACGACATGCTAATTGGACACCTGCCAAGTGCCCATTCTACTCCTGAGGAAGTATTTGATGTGATACAATACATGGCACACATACACACCTGCACATATGTGCCACACTGGCTCGCTAGCTATGCCACTTGTCAGAGTGACTAGCATGTCACCTTGACCACACTGCTTGATCAGCAAGGGCAGGAACCAGAAACCATACCCATTTCATTGTTGGTCTCCTGGTGAGCAACAGGGCTCCATGAGCCCTAGGGTAAAGAAGGAGGCTCCAGTATTCCGAGCAAGGAACCCTCTGTGGGGTGGGGGCACCGAAAGCTTCCGGAACCCCACAGATCCTCACTAACCCCACAGTCCAGGGAGCCTGAGACATGAAGGGACTTGTCCTGAACTCACAGCTTCGTGCCAACAGTAGAGCTGTGCCCTGTGGTCTCAGGAAGGGAGGGACAGGGAAGCAGTGAGGCGTTGATGTGAGGGATGCCAGCAACCTCCACTGATCTCAGCCTCAATGTGAGCTCTCGCTGTGTGCTTGGTGCCTGGAACTCAGCTGCCCATTCTGCTGTACTGCTGGGGCCAGAAAAGGGCAGGAGGATGGGTGATATCATGGGGGGGGCTATCCTTTGTGTTGTCCATGTGATTTAGAAACCAAAGTCTAGATAGAATTGGGGCCCTGTCCAGAGCCTCCAGTCTTAGATTCCTCCATACCAGAGGAGGCCCCCATATGTCTCAGGTTAACCTCTGGGGGTGAAATGGAAGGCTTAAAGAATCTGAGGATCCTGTAAGAAGGCAACAGGCCCAAGGACCAGAGCCCTGTCTCCCCATGTACAACCCCGCCTTGTTGTAGGGTCCTATTATTATGTACTTGCCACCACCCACGTGGGCAGACCATCACTGAGATACTATGGCCCAAAGGCAGCAGGAAGGATCTCCCACAGACGCAACTATCCACATAAGAGTTAAGAGGTCCTCCCTTTTAGATGGGCCTCAGTTTACCCCTTCTAGAGCACTGCCTGACTCACTACCCTCCAAAGGAAACTTACTTCAAACTTCAGCTGCTTCTTGGAGCCGGGACCAGGGTCATTCACTTTCTCCATTCTCTTCTCATCTCCACTGCCCAGGCTGTCGGTCTTCTCAGGCGGCAGGGCCACTGTGGGGAGGCAGAGGGAAAGGGGAGGAAAATCAAGATCAGGGTGGCTATGCCCTGTCCTCAGGCCAAGAGTGCTGGGCCCCTCCTGCCCTGCCTCTTGGCTGTGTTCCATGTCCTTTGATTCTTTGGCCCTGATGATGCCACAGGCTGCCCCAGAGAACGCCTCTGTGGTGTAGCCATACCAGTTACTCAGGTTTCCCTGTAGCCTCTCAGACACCTACTCTGTCCCAACTTTACAGCCTGGATAAGCAGCCCACAGACTGAGTACCTGGTAGAGACAACCGGCCACTTAGCAGGGCTGGGCCTGGAGAGTTTAGAGTACTGTACAAGGTGTGGGACCTTAGCCTTCTGTATTCACTGCTTCCTATACTGACACTGTAGAATCCTCAAAGATGCCAATAGTGGGCAGGGTAGAGGGATGGGTACTGAGTTAACACAGTTTGAAGAAGGGTATATGTATATGTGGTGAAGGACACCGTGTACCTTCCTTCAATGGCCTCTTGAGGGATTGCGCTCACTCTGACCCTTGCCCTTGGCCTCTGCTCACCTGGGGCCCTTCTGTCTGCAAAAGGGCATGGTCTTCTGTGTGTCTGACTCTCAGGAGCAGAGAGGGAATGTGAAATTTGTGGCCCACTGGCACCACCACCACCCTAGACCCAGAACCCAGGCTACAGGTTTCACCATGTAACAGAATGCCCCACAGGAGTCCTCTGGCCCTTTCCATGTGACACAGGGGGCTTCAGTTTACTTTTCTAGAAGATGCTCCCATCTTTTCCCTCCTCAAAGTTTCCCAGTGTCCTGATACAGTGACTTTGTTGTACTGCTTTGAAGGGAAACAAACTGAGTACAGCTCCTGACCTAAGAAGGCTAGGTTGTCCGAGGGCAGCCGAGGCGGCTCAACTAGGCCAATAGTTCCAGTCAAACTTTTTGGGGATGTCATGATCATGGCAAAATGAGGCACAGGTCAGGAAATTGGGACTCTGCCCCCACCCACTTAATTCACATATTGCAGTGTTGCAATGAGCATCTAAGCACAACAGCAAGAAGGGGGTGCAGTGGGGGAGGGGCACACAACCCTTGCTTTGTTCATACTTTCCAAGTCAGGGCTCTCTTCCTGCAGCAGTCCACACAGTACCACGGGACCGGTAATCAACGCATAGGCAATAGACTCTCACTGGGCCCCACCGCCCTCAGCACTGGCTATTCACTGACTCAATCTTCACTGGGACCTTGTGAGGCGGTTACTGTTATTAGCTCCATTTACCAGATAGGAAAACCATGGCATAAGAATACTCCAGGCTCTCAGACACCACAGCCAACTACAAACTGGCCTGCAGCAGTGGTTCTGTCCCCTGGGAACCTCTCTTTTCTCTCTCCCTGCCTTGGCACAGCCAATACCCACAGGGGCCTCCAGCCCTTAGTGTCCCGAAAGCCAACAACCTCTAACGCCATCACAATTGCTAACTGTGGAAATGCTCTGTTACTGCAGAGTAAAGCCGAAGGAGCACAAAACTAGAATGGCCACCTCCTCCGGGGCACCAGGGGTCCAGCATGCTTACTGTATGCCAGGCAGGCCACTGGCCCACTACTTTGGATTCCATCCTTATAGTCCCATCCTGATCTTATTGGTCAGATATTCTCCTCTAGGGGATCCTGAATCCAGGAAGACCAGGCTGGAGACTCACCAGGGACTCAAAGACAGTCAAGCACCAGCTACTCAGTCTATCCAGTGCCCACTGGGGCCACAGATGCCATCATGAGTCCAGACAGGGCATGCAGTATGGCCATGCCATTCAGGCACCGGGACAGGTGGCCCTCCTGCTACCCCTTGAAGCAGGGAGCTCTGTTAAGCCTGAGCTTCAGGTACTACCAACGTCTCCAGCAGACACAGCTGGGCTGTGCAGGAGCACCACAGGTGAGTGGCATTTGGCACCTACTTTTCCAACCCAGGCAGCTTTAAGAAAGTCTGTACAGTGGGGGAAGGGTGGTGTCTCCTCAACCTTCCTGGTGATCAAGGGATGCTAGTCCTCAGCAGACAGCATCCTCAAGCCAGTTCCAGGAGAGAACTGTGAGGAGACTGTTGGTCAGACACCACGGTAGGTGCTCAGTAAGCGCTGACTGTGCCTAGTCCTAGCTGGTAGCTCAGGTCCGAACTGTCTCCTTTGTCCCAACCTGCCCCTTTGCAGGAACTATAGAGACATCACAGCCTGCATTACCCTGCTCCTCCCCCTCCCAGAGAGAGAAGAGGAAGCAGAAAGCAAAACAAAGCCGAGTTCCATCTTCAAAGCCGCTGCCTGGCTCTGCAGAGGTCCCGCTGATGCGAGCTGGCCAGGCTTATCGAAACCCGACTTCAAGTTCAAAGGGAAGTTATCAGACAAGCACCTCCAGGTTCAATGTCGCCTTTCATGTTCCACTTGATAAGCCCAAAGACAAGGAACCGCTGTTCCATTCTCTCTGGAGTGCCCTTGCTGCCATGCTAGAAAGCATGTCTTCCTTTGGGACCTCCCTGCCCCTTCCTTTTCCCCCACCTGGAGTGGAAAGCACCCCCTTTTATCCTCATGTGTCCTCCCTAGAGACCAGAGTGGCTTAGGCTGTCCTCTCTTCCCCAGCAGGTCCCTCATGCTGTCCTAGCCCAACAAGCCTGCAGGGTAGCCCCAGGTGGTCATGTCAGTGAGCCTCCAGAGCCTTCCAGCCTGGGCAGGGCAGAAATGAATAGCAGGCCCGGGAGACATGCTGCCCCAGGGTTGTGAGGCCGGTAAGACTCCTTGACACTCTGTGCCCTATTAAAGAAGACCTCTCTCCTCTATTGTCCCCTGATCAAGTGCCAGAAGAGGAGGCAGAGAACCCACAGAAAACCATGTAGGCCTGGGGTCAGAGTGAGGGGCTAGGATTCCAACAACTGGCATGGGATTCGCAGATGACCCCTCTGAAACCAAACCAAGGCAAAGGGTATAGTGCCCAGGTAGCTAATCAGAGCATCTCTACTTGGCTATGGCCACTGCCACGAAGGCCAGGCAGCAGCAAACTCTGCTCATGGCAGGCCACCCAAGTCACATAAGCAGGGACGATACTAAGATGCCAAAAAGGACTCTAGTACCCAAGACCTCTCTCTACTTCTTGCTCCTGCTTAAGTGGCTGCCAGTCTCAGACACACCTCTGAGGCACTCTGGGCATATTCCGACTGCCAGGGAGAGTCACAGCAGGGCACACTGTCAATGTGGCAGGAAAAAGGTGGGCAAAAACACCATGTGGGAGATATGGAGCAGGGTGCCAATTGCCTTGTGAACCACTGGGCCTGCAGCCTGGCTTTCTAGGCAAAGCTTAAAGAGACCACACTCACTAGTCTGGCTGCTTCTCTGCACACACGAGAGCTGAGTCACGTCATCATAACAGTCCTCATGCTCCACACAGCTTAAGATAGGAGCTGTCTGGTCCTCTCTGGAACTTTGGGTATTACTACTTTAGGTGAAAGTGGTCCTCCATATCTTCCAGGGTATATGCTTTGTTAAATAGGACATAGCCTGGAGTTACCTGTGACTTACTGTTTGGCCACCTGGAAACCCTGTGCAGTACCCAACCTGCTCAATCATTCATTGTGGCCACAGAAGAGAAAAAAATGACATTTCTACTTTCTTAAAATTGCTTCTCAGCCCAGAAGGACATGGGGGCTGTTTGTGGGGCTCCTTCTCTTTGGAAGCTGCTTTCTGTCTCTCACATGGAGGCCATGGCCACCAGAGCTGGCTGGCTGATTCTGCAGATGATGGTTTGTTCTCTCTACGCATCAGCTCCAGCCTGGCCGCACTCTACCCCCAGCAACTGCCAGATTAAATGCATTACTTGACCATCTTCACCCGGCTCCCTTTGAAGTTCCCTTCTCAAGCTTCAAAATACCTTTTGGAGGGAGATCAGACAGCATTAAACAGAATTACTAATTAATTAAGCAAAGTTAAATTTTAAACACTGTTTGTTGTGTTAGCCAAAAGCCTGAACAGAACAGACTTCTTTCCTCCACTGAGATCAAAGACAGCCTCTTTCCCTCTCCCCTCCCCCAGTTTAAAAGAGGGAAGGAGGAGGAGGAAGAGAATGGGAAGAGACTTAGGAACCAGGGGAAGGTGGCAGCTGTGATTAGGGCCTTCCCCAAGGCCAACAGGAGACACCCCTGGGATCACATGCTGGGAGAGTCCCCCATCACTTTCTGGGGACTGTTTACCCTGGCAAACAGCAGTGACCCAGAGAGCAGCCTGGCACAGCCCACCCAGCCTGAGCGCTGACAGCTGGTGCCACCCAAACAGCAGGGGGAGAAGAAGGCTAGGAAACCAAGTGGGCCCTCCTTGTGCAGTAGCTCCCTCCTAAGCTGCATGAGGGCATGCTTACCTAGGGCTCCTGCCCTGTGGCTGGGGCTACAGAGGTCATCTGGGGTTGCTGGGAGACACTTTGAGAAGCAGGTTGTGTACTGCTCCATTCCAGAAGTGTCATCCACATGACACCAGAGATGTGCACAGTGTACTACTTCTGACATTTCTCAAGCAAAAGGCAGGCAGGTGTGGAAGGAGGAGCGCTGAGCTGCTGTCTCTTAATTGGTACAAATGCATCGGAGCTGACAGGGCGTGGTCTGCTTCCATTCAATCTGGCAATTCATTCTATAGAGTCCCATATGGGGCCCTCTGACACCCTCACAGCAGGCTCTGTATCTGCACAGACAGAACACTATCTTCCTGGAGGCTGGTCCTGGTAGATGCTGCCTCTGTATTGCTCACAGGACCTGGTACATCTATGCACCCTTGCAGAGGAGGGAGTTTTCACAGGCATGAGCCCAGCTGTGCCGTGTCCTATATACAGGCACAGGTAAGGACAGACAGGTGCTGTCCATCCTGGCTTGAGCAACATGAGGCTTGGTGTGGAAGGAGATGGTTGAAAAATGGGCACAAATCCCAACTCAGGTGACAGTGCTAGTTTATTTGAACACAGTCCACAAAAGCCCAGTTAACAGCAAGCTTGGATAAAAGTGACAAATTGGAAAGTAGGTTATGAGCAAGGCAATGAAGACCCAGCCTCAGTAAGGAAAGAGCAGAGGTGACCATCAAGAGTGTGGCACGCGTTTTCAGGCAGACACAACAGAAGACTGAGCCCAAGCTGGAGCTTCCGGGCTGAAGTTTGGACACGCGCCCTGCCATGCTTGTGACCCCCTGTGATTGTCCACACAAAGATATCTGTGACAAATATTCTGCTCTAAGGGTGGCTTGCCAGGATGTTTCTGGGCCTCCAAACCTCCAGCAGCAGCTGTCAGGGGGAATGCACATGGATTTTAATATTAGCCTATGCCAAAAATAATTAGGAGGGTAAATCTGCGGTCGTGAGGAGAAAGATCGTGTGTGCATTCCAGGCCAAATGGTTTCTTGGATGACTGGCACCAGCCTCACGAGGGAAAGGGCTCTAGAGATGCATAGATGTGCCATCCTGGCACTGCTGGTCAGGTTGGCAGGTACACATGTTGTCTCATTAAGTCCTTACTAACACAATGTAGGAGTGTCCCCATTTGCATTTCACAACACTGGGAGTGAAGCTTAAAAAGCAGAACTGAAAGCTGAGCAAGGCAGC
>LOJH01047519.1:0-13198 GCA_001685095.1 Ellobius talpinus
GAGGGAAATGGGAGGATGGGAGGAGGCGGTAATTTTTAATAAATAAATAAATAAAGAAAGAAAAAGAAACCCTGTCTTGAAAAGCAATAAATAAATAAAAAGGTCCTTTTCAAATAACAACTGTTAATAACAACAACACATTAAACACCATTCTCTTACATGGAAATTTGATGAAAGTAAAATTTAGAAAACTGAACTGCCAGATTTGAAGATGAGCATGTTCATACTTGGCTGTTCTCTGACTAAATTGACTGATACCCTTCCAGCAGGGTATGCCAGTGGGATTTCCCAGCACTGTTGACTATGAAATTACTAGTAAAACGTAATGTAAAGGCACTATATAAATCTTGAATTTATTTTAAACCCTTAGCATATGCTATACTAATGGAAATAACTGAAATCATAATCTTCTAACGAAAGGAGCTTGGGATCAATGGGTCCATCCAGTTAATCTGAATCTCCCATGGCTTGAGCATGAATTCAGATATAGAAGAGACTGAGCTCATGAGAAACCAAGGGAACCATGTCTCCATGGGTGGAAATGCATAACAAGAAGCATAAGGGACTCTAGCCATACTCACTTGTCATACATCTCTGCTCCATTTCTCACCAGCTTCATAATCTTGTACAACTTAGTCAAAGCCTCTGAAATTCAGATTATCTCATGAAAAATGTTGATGGCAATGCAGCTTTATAATACTGCTCCAGATATAAATCAGATAACATTCATAATTCACAGAGCAGTGTGCTTATCCAGAGAGAGTGTTAGGAAATATTAATCTGTTATCCAGAATGGAGTTAGGCAAACTGTCATGTATGGGCCAACAAAACACAATTTAATATTTAATGTTTGATAGCTACATGTTTCTATCTCTCCATTTAAATCCTGTAATAAAATCTAATAATATTATTTAACAAATATTTTCTAGCAATATCTTGGAAATCTTACTATTTCATATGGCTTTACCTTACATGGAGTATTAGGGTTTTTATTGCTATGAAGAGACCCAGGACCATTGCAAGTCTCATAAGGAAAACATTTGATTGAGGGGGCTAACTTAAAGTTTCAGAGTTTTAATCCATTATCATCATGGTAGGGGGTATGGTGGCATGCAGGCAGTCATGGTACTGGAGGAACAGCCAAGAGTCTTACATCTTGCAGGCAACAGGAAGTTTAATGACTCACTGGGAAGTATTCTGAGCATCAGAAAGCTCAAAGCCCACCCCCACAGTGATAAACTTCCTCCAACAAAGCCATACCTACTCCAACCTAGCCACATCTCATAATAGTGCCATTATCTATAAAATTATGGGAGCCAATTGCATTCAAACTACCACACATGGTTTATTAATTACTATACTATACACTTATCAATGTAGCATAGGAAAAACCATTAGGCAGGTGTGGTTGGCATCTGTGTTTGGTTATTATATCATATAGCATGAGCTCTTCAGGAAAGGGAATTTTCTTTGAAAATAATTATATTCTGAATTTGCATATAGTCTTTTTTATCTCCTAGATCAATTGAGGAAAGTGTTGGTGATTATGAAAAAATTTTAATACAAGTGCTAATAAAGTTTTCAAAAGGAAAGTATTTGTTATTAGAATCAAACCACCTTTACAAGTGAGTGAAAGCTTTGGAGGTTTCATGTGGAAGTGACTTATCACAAATACTAGACAGTGTGCCTCAACCTTCAATTTGGTTTTAATTTGCTGTCAAACCAACTACAAATGCCATGTGTCTAAAAGTCCCTGGATGGGATACAGTAGGATAAAATAATGATTCTATTGCCTGACTTGATTTTCAAAATCGAAAAAATGATTTTTACTCTTTTAGGCACCATTGACACTAAAATGTTAAATATTATCTCTGCCTTCAAAAAGATAAAGTCTTTGCAGAAAGAAAAATAGAAGACTAAAAACTTGGATTTTCATCCCTAATAGATTAGTTTTATAGGGTAGACGTCTGAAGGTGGAAATAATATGCTCTGAAATTTAAATTTGATAACCGGAGATTGTAAGCCTATAAATTATTTATAACGTCAAAAACAGAGCAGACATACATTGGTTAAAATATGTAAATGTTACATAATTCCAGAGGAATTGTCCTAGACATGAAATATTTTACTATTTCCAAAAGAAAGACTTATGGATTATGGAATAGAAGTTGAGATGTGAACCCCATCAGATTAGTGTGAGAATTAATGTGAGGATTAGTCTGAGAATAAGGAGACACATTGAGCATTCGCCTGTCTACATTACCATGGGTCATCATCCTTTTTCAGATAACATTTAGGAAGGCATGTTGAGGTACTTCATGGGTATAGTTTGTGACATTTCTAGAAGATCAAATCTCACAACAAATCTTTGTTCCTCTGGCTCCTACAATATTTCTTCCCCCAGTTCCACAATGTCCCTGAACCTTAGACAAAGAATTTACAGAGTAAATGATAGTCTCGCCCAGTTTTGATGCTTTCAGACCACAACACTGACCAACATCACACTATAACCTTAAGGGTAAAATGGTGGCATTCATAGCTTGGCACTAGACCACAGCTCTCTAATTGGATTTATCCATTCATCAAGAAGGAAATCATGTCTGGTATTGGAAACATAGCCAACTGCCCAGGGATATTAAAATCATGGATTTAAATGAGAACTTTCAATTGCTACTTTCCTAAACTAGCTTTTCCCTAATTACATTTTAAGTTTCTTTCCTTATATGCACAGATATCTGTAGTACCATTCCTCATCTACGAAACGTCTCTTTGCAACAGACAAATCTAGTTACAGAAAACTGCAAATAGTAAAAATGCAGAAATGTGGAACCCAGCCCCAGCTGATAAAGACATCTACATTTTTAAAGATGTTAAATGAAAAATTAAATTGAAATTTCAAAATGCCTTTATGCTTAATTCATTCTTTAATGATACTGAAATAAATATAATAGCTGAATTCTTTAATAGGTAGCATTATAGATTAAATAAATTCTAAGACTATATTTCATTAGGTTATACAAGCTAGTCAGCTTTAATTAGCAAATATTCTATATAAGATAAAAATAAACCATTCATTAATTATTCATTGTGTATTATGTAGGTCTTTATAATTCTAAATTCAGTAAATTCACTGACATCCTCTGCTAAATTAGTGATATGCATATGTAGTGAAATACAACTCTAATGAGTCTCCAAATAACATTTTAGTAAAAGTAGGAAATCTCTCATTTCTACCTGTTAGAGTCCCTTTCTTCAAATAACAAACACAGCAGAGTGCATAGAAATTTAAATGTTTTCTTGCTGACATTAACTGGCATTTATCACAGAAAAATAGGTTGTTTCTGGCATTTGATTCTTTATATATTATTAGGCAAAAGCTTGGAATATTCCAGATGGGTTCAGTGTTTATCAACATATGGTAATGTTGTCAAACAAAGAACATGTAAATTTTGAGCTTGAAAGTCAGCACATTTAATTTGTGAAAGTCCATATGAATTATTTAATTTAGGACGTGTGAAAGTAATGCTGTGTTACATAAGAAAGCAGTTAGCTAGCTAACAGTGAACTCAGTGACCTAGTGGGCAGGATGTCCTGTTTCTTATTTCTGCCTGAGGTAGATGTTCTAGTTCTTTGTATTAGCCTGACATTGTTCTCTAAAATACCCCCAAATCCCTCCATTCCAGTCAGGTTAGCAACAGGAAGTACATGGTGTAATTCCTTTAGCCACCCGTAAGGCTACACTTCCGGGTTCTGAGGCCGCCCAGTGTATGTATCCCAGGTGCACATCCGTGAGTCGCCTGCCATCTGCGTCAGCAGCGTCTGACGTAGAAGCCCCCATAAGCAGGCTCAGGGCGTAGTGTGGCCCATCATCAGTATAGTCTGACGTGGGCATGCCTTTTCCCCCTCATGGGCATGTGCTGGGAAATCTTTAAAAGCTAAAGGCGCCATTCCCACGCTCTTCTTCCTCCCCCCTTCTGTTCACCGTTTCACCAAGCTTGTCTGCACAGACCTTCTTAATAAACTTATACACGTGAGTTTGTTCATGTCTCGTGTTCTCTCCCCATTCCCGCAGGACAGTTTAGATGGTGCATTTACATTAGAATTAAAATCAACCAGGAGGACTTCACATTGTTTGTTTCTTTGTTTTTCCCCAAAGGTGATGTGGGATTTCCCTCTGTATGTTGTGATTGCCATTGATTAATAGAGCTGCTTTGGGCCTATAGCAGGGCAGAACAGTTAGGTGTGGGAAACTAAACTGAACTTTGGGAGAAAGAAGTCAGAGTCAGAGAGAAGCCATGTGGCCCCACAGGAGAGAGACTACAGATGAAACCTTGCCAACAAGCTATAGCCACATGGTGATACACAGATTAATAAAGATGGGTTAATTTAAGATATGAGTTAGCCAAAAATATGCCTAAACTATTGGCTAAACAGTATTACAAATAATATAGTTTCTGTGTGATTATTTCGGGAATCTGGGTGGCCAGAAAACGAGTTTGTGCAGTCGGGAAACAAATGAGTAGCCTCTCCCAACACAAAGGCATGGGAAGGGTGAAGGAGAAATAATGGATAACTAATGGAAAATACATATATTAGGAAAATCTGTTACCACCTTTGAGCTTATGGGAAGGAAAAAATAATAAAGAGAGAAATGAAGAAAGAATCAGAGAGAGAAACTACATGGAAAAGTGTCATCCAGAGACACAACCAGATAGGAATGTGGGGAGCAAGCCAGGGAAATAAACAACTGGATATTCTCTCCTCACTGTTCTCCAGGGTAGGTATTCAGTGCCACAGCAATCTCTCCCTCTCTATCTCAGATTCAGTCTCTACCCTTGTCTCAATATTTTAGAACCCCACCCACCCCACAGACAGAGGCAAGAAAGCACTCAATCAATCACTCATACTTTCATGGAAATCCATGTAACGTTATAGACTCCTATGCACCTGCATTTTCAGTACTTCATGTAACATTACAAAAGCATGGACAGGTTAAATGGTTAGGTTCTGGAAAAACCAACACTGCAGTAACACCTCAGTTTCTCAGGTACTTTGGGCAATTTCCTCTTTATATATATCACTGTTTATGCATCTATGAGATGACAAAATTATCATCTTCTGGTTTGCTGGGAGGATATAATAGCTTAATACATTAATTTTTTCTATTTATTATATTATAATATTTACTTACTTGGTAAGCATGTGTGTACAGGGAGGGAGCGGGAGAGGATGCATGTGCCACATGAGTCAGGACCAGAGGACAGCTTTGAGAGTTGGTTATTTTCTTCCACTGTGTGGAGACTGGGTACTGAACTCCGGCATGGTGTCTTTGGGCTCCATCAATTGATTTTACCCACAGAACAGTCTCACTGGTCCAGATCAATAAACTTAAAGGCCCTCACAAAAAGGAGCAAACCACTTGCAACCAGGAAGTCTGTGAGATGAACACTATTCACAAGGCCTGTCCCCAAAGTAACAAAAATAGTCAACAATTGCTGAGCAAGATTTTCCACCCACTCTCACTGTCTGCAAGTCATTTATGCAGACAGCTTTTGGGAGTTGTACGTTGTGGAGGCCGCTGTTGGTTCCTGGCTGCTCAGCCCTGAAATAATCACACAGAAACTGTATTAATYAAATCACTGCTTGGCCCATTAGCTCTAACTTCTTATTGGCTAACTCTGCCATATTAATTTAACCCATTTCTATTAATCTGTGTATCGTCACAAGGCTGTGTCTTACTGGGAACAGTTCTGGCATATATCTCCAGCAGGGCTACATGGCTTCTCTCTGACACTGCCCTTCTTTCTCCCAGCATTAAATCCAGTCCTCCCTGCCTTGCTCTGCTTTAGGCTCATAGCAGTTCTTTATTCATTAATGGTAATTACAGCGTATAGAGGGAAATCTCACATCATTGTACCATTGGATGAGGAGGGATTTTCAGTGATGCAGCTGTCTTCGAGCCATCTATGCTCATGTAAATAACTTTTTTCCATACTTCTGTAAGCAATTCCAATAAACTTAAGATTTTCACCAAGTTAGACTTTGGTGGAGTTGTTACCTTGGTCTGTCATTAGTTCTGCATTAGGGTTTAAATAGGCAACTGTTCACATTTCCCCAAGAAACACCACACAACAGATATCAATCAGCTCATGGTGTTTTTATAGTTAGGAAAACTTTAAATTAGTCTTTCAATATCAGAGAAAACAGCAATGTCATACTGGAATTCCTTGCCTTACTGAGAGACAGTCTGCTGAATTTTATCTATATTTCTATAACTGTTGTAAGGGAGAAATTTTTATGGTGCAATTGCAAGTTTGAATCCAAATTATAGCAATTAAGGGTTTTATTCCAGGGAGTGAATGGATCGTCCTATAGGGAGTGAGATTGTGTTTTAACTTGCAAAATATAGTTGCTGAAAACAATGCAAAATAAAACCTCTAAAGATGATAAAGACAGAATAAACAGAAGAGTTCTGGCAGGAAAAAATACTAAAGTATGTTTAATTTACAGCTACAAATAATTTCTGTGAGAACCATAGGATCACACAGTAGAGCCTTGCATACTAGTACTTCAAGTAGAGAAGTGAAAATATAAATTATTGAGATGTTGTTATGATTTCATCAAAATACTTTCTAATGATGACTCTGTGGTAACATTTAGAAGAAATAGAACATTATAGAAAGTGATGCTCATTCACTACTAAATTGTCAGTTGCTTTGAAGTTTTCCACTGAAATAAAAGAACATTTTAAAAGTGCTTTTAAATAAATTCAGTCTACATTGTACTTAATTAAACATATGAATGTGATTCTGTTTTTAATACAAAATTCAAGAAAAATCCAGTTACCTTTTGAATCATTGCAAACTATACCTACGTTTTCCTTTTCCATGATTTTAATTGTTATGCCAAGGCTTAGAATAACAGTTCTAGTTACCCAGACATTAATATTATATTACTAAACTAATTAATTTTGTCTTTTTGATGCAGGATTTCTCATGTGAACCTGACTCACTCCCACACCCTATGTAGGGAAGTCTGGCTTTAAATTATTGCTCTTAGTGCATCTACCTCCTGAGTGCTGGGATTACCAGGCATGACAAACTGTTGATAAAATGCTATTTTAGGATATGATTCTCTTTGACATTTGTATTTAGTGGAGTCTTTAAATTTAAACATCTAAACTTCCCTTCATTTAGAAGCCCTGCTCAGCTCGAAAGAAGGTGTTTTCTTGGAACACAAAGGCTGTTTATGGTGGTTTCAAGCAAACATCTCAAAATTGAAGCTTCAATTTGACTGTTTTTGTGTCGTGTTGAGATACAACCCAGTGCCATGCACATACTAAGCAACTGAGTTGCATCCCAGTCTCCAAGAAAATCAGGCCTATTTACTTTTAAAAGTAAACACGAACCAGATTTAAAGCACTTATACATTATTTAAAAGGATTACTCATGGAGGAATCAGTGCCTTTAGAGTCAGCTTAAAGGCACAATTACAGATTTTGTGTTAATTATTCATATAAATTCAATGCTTGAGTTGCATAGAAATAAATTATGCTTTTATTTGAAACTGTTTTGCATATTCCTTTAAAATATGACTCAAATCATGAAGATTAGATTCTCTCCTTGAATTTCTGCTTGTTGTGATGTAATCCTGAAGAACTTTATCTCATTAAAAATAGTCTCATTCCTATTCTCTTCTATGCCTCTTATTCACCCTGCCTTTTGATGTCTTCTGAGACATAAGGCTGGGACAAATCTTATTTCTGGAAACTTTTAAATAAGTGAAGCCAATAAACAATAACACAATTCCCTACAGCATCAAAAACTTGATAGATAACAAAGAGTCTATTATATTTGAGTTCAATTAGTCTCAAACAATAGTTACTGGCTATCACAGTTACTTTTGACTTCCTCTGCTTTATTATAGCTTTTTTTTCTAAAAGTTTTTTTCCAGATTCACTTGTCTAACAGTCTGCTCTTGTCAATAGAGATTTACTAACCCCAAAGAGCAACACCTCCAATTGCCTCCTGGACTAAATAAATTACATTTGCACAAAGGTTAGATCTTCAAAACTTTGATGAGTTCTCCTTAAGTCATTTAAGTAAGTAAACACCTTCCATTTCAAACATAGGCTTTGAACTTCCTTCATAGGTGGTAAAACAATCTTAGTAAATGGTCTCATGCCCTTCTTTATTATCAGAGAGAACACATTCACAGATTAAACAATCTGATTGAAATAAAAATAAAATTAACACCCTGACTCAATAGTCTTTGTATCAATATATGTTCTTCCAAGTTATTTAATAAGTGAATAGTTGAATTAAATTTTATCACCCTTGGGTTTTGCTATTGTAATTTTGTGAGCCACCATGTGATTGCTGGGAATTGAACTCAGGACCTTTAGGAAGACCAGGAAACAGCTCTTAACCTCTGAGCTATCTCTCCAGCCCCCTTGTAATTTTGTAAGAAAGAATGAAGCAAGGTATGTCTAAATAATATTAACAATACCTTTCATGGTTATACAATTCATAAAAAAGGCAACAGAAATGCTAAAAATTAAATGCTATAGGTCATTGAACTTTCCAAAGAATATTCTTAAATTGATGCTTGACCCAGAAATGTGCAAATAAATCATTAATATGAAATAAGAGATAATATGAAAACCTTAATAATTCTTCTACTTTCAAAATTTTCTACCTAAATAATATATAAGGAACTTGTTTGAATAAGAATTTTAAGTATAACTTGTTGTGACCTTATCATAAATATGAACTTTAAACAAATTATTTTAAAAATACACATGAACATTTTCTTAAGCTGTTTGGAAGTGCTGAATACCATTTATGCACGTCAGTCTCTGCCAACTTCAGTAACAACTCATACACAGCCATTATCCTGTGAAAAGGAGACAGAGCTAAACCTCTGATGAACTCTAACGTATTGTGCTAGATTATACTTTCTACTAAATTATAATTAATATACTAATAATATACTAAATTATGTACAAATGATGGTTTTCACAGAAAGTTGTGCAGTTTACTTAAAGTTAAACAAACAAATAAAATGCCACTAGGTTCCAACAAGGTAACGGACCTGTCAGCCTTATGTATGACTATAGTTTCCTCTGAGCTTGTATGTTTTAGAAGGCCACAAATTATTTTCTGAATGAATAAAACCATTCTTTAATCGGTTTCTTGGTTCCCTTCAGGGACACTGTCTCATTTATTTCCAACATGGAGTAATGATTTTTAACAATATCTGTTGCAAGTACCCATGCTCAACTGCGTGATGCATACTGCATTTCTCCTGTTCACAGCAAGCATTCCTGCACCTGGCATCTTACACAACCCTGTAGTTTATGCCTCAGTGTTAAACAGAATTGATCACTTGATTGTTTTTACAAAATCCAAGCTGTTAGATGAAGATTACTTTGAGGATGCTTTTATAGCTTAGCAGGTGAAAAAAAATTCATCCATTTATTTAGTACAGTTTCTTATTGATAGCTATAGCCTCTCTAAGGATACCCACTAATGAGGCAAACAGCCTAGTTTGTGCCAAAAATGATTCATAACTATGAAATTATTGCATTGTTTACAAAGGAAGAATGAGGATTGTGTACCAAATGTATCACAACAAAGAAATCCATGCTCTCCACTGGATGACAGACACAGCATGATGTGTTACAATTACAATATTGGGAAAATAACCCAAAGGGTGCAAGGGAAGAGAGTTTAGCAATGCTTCCAACAGTGACAGTTTCCCCAGTGAGCTTCAGTGAGCTAATAGGGCCAGTTTAAGCATCATAGAAATACTTAGGAGTGGACATTGGCTAGAAAGAAAGAGTGTGAATTAACAAAGACAATGAAGATTGAGAGAAAATTAGTATTTTTGTTTGCTTGATAACCTTTTCCCTTAGGCAAAAAATTATATTATCTGCAATTATGTTCTAGGTAACTAATTCTTTTTATTTCACTTGGAATGTTATACATGGCCTTTTAAAACAATTTTATCACTAAGATATTGGTCCATACAATGTAAATAAATAATACATAGTGAAATAGATATAGGCATAATCTGTTTTTGTTGTTGTTTGTTTGTTTTTCGAGACAAGGTCTCTCTGTAGCTTTGAAGCCTGACCTGGAACTAGCTCTTGTAGACCAGGTTGGCTTCGTACTCACAAAGATCCACCTGCCTCTGCCTCCCAAGTACTGGGATCAAAGGTGTGCGCCACCACCGCCCGGCATAGGCATAATCTTATGTTCATATGTGAACTGAAGAGAAACAACCACTTACTTTTTCACAGCTACTCATAAAAAAGGAAAAAATTATTCAGAACAACAAGTCTTGAAAAGCTAAAAAATGCCAAGTGTCACTGAATATTTGATTAAAATTTCAAATTAATCATTAAATTTTATTTTGATCAAATCTGTAAAACATGAAAATTTACTAATATATAGAAGATTCTGGTTAGATGATGGGGTAGAATTAGAAATTTGTCTTCCCATCTATAAAACAACTGCTCTCTTAAAATATATTACTGCTCAACCTTGAAAACACATTTATATATACAAGCTATGAACTGAGCAGGTTGTATTTATATGATAGCAATACCTACATATAATCTCTAAGTAAGTATAATATACATATATAATTAGATATAGCATATATGTATTGCCTTGGTTATTTTTATTCTGCTGTGACAAATCATCACAATCCAGGCAACTTGAAAAAGGAAAGGATTTAATTTGGGGATTGCATCTCAAGAGGGTTAGAATCCGTGACCATCATGGCATCAGACATACAGGCATGGTACTGAGCAGTGTCGGAGAGATTACACGCAAATCCACAGTCAGGAGAAAACAGATGTCAGAAGTGGTAATTGGGAAGGGCAGAACTTTTGAGACTTCAAATCCTATTGGCAGTGACATACCTCCTCCAACAAGGCCTCACTGTCTAATCCATACCATAGAGTCCCACCAACTGGGGATCAAACATTATGTGGCTATGGGGGCCCTTCTCATTGAAACCACCTCAGTTTAAAAAACAAAACTGAAGACTCATTCTTGTGCATCCATAGTGATAATTTGTTTATTCTTCTGTTTCCAAATTATCTTTTGGCTTAGCCTTCTGTCTTCTCTTCATACTTTCATTATTTGGCATTTCCTTCATCAGTACTTGTTAGATTTTCCTCCATTTTTTAAGTTGTTCACTTTTGTTTGCACATAGCCACTCATAATGTTCCATTATTATTAATGTTTGTGTGATTGGCAGTGATGTGTGGTTTCCATTCATGATAGTGAACATGGATAGTTTTACTCTCTACTTTGTCACAGTATCAAATTTGTTCATTTTGTTAAATAATTAAGATTTTATTTCTTTATTGTATTTGAGTCATTTTTCCTACTTCATTACTCCTCCTAGCATTATCATCACTGTCTCTTGCTTAGAGTGGGTTTATCTTAGTTCCCCTTCTTGCCTCTAAAATTGGAATTATTGATTCATATATTTATTTTCCTTCATGTGCTATTTTGGTTGTATTCTGAAATTCTGGCTGTTTCAATTTTCATTATAACTATTTTCCTAACAATATGTAATTACCTTTACATTTATGCTCTATGTTATTTAAGGAATATTGCTTAATTTTTATACTTTTATGAATATATTAGTATTATTTCTTTATAATTGAATTCCTCTTATTCAGATATCCGTCACTTTATTATTTCTTCCATTCTAGTATATGTTTTACAATTGCTTCATGGCCCAATGAATGGATTACTTTCTTTTCCTGATTTTAGGAATTTTCTTTCAGTTTTGTTGCCATAGTTTCATTATGTTTAAAGGTTTTGTTTCTATTTATTATATTTGGTGTATATTAATTCTCTTAACATAACTTTATGTTGATTACTAAATTGAATAATACTATTTTTGTTTCTTTTAGTCCTCATAGTCTCTCTTTTTTATTGAGACTTCAAATTCTGGCTATCAAGTCACTATCCATTTTTAAAATATTTAATTTTATAAGTGTTTTGCCTGCATGTATGTCTGGGTACCGTATTTGCAGTACTCATGGAGGCCAGAAAGGGCGGTGGATTCCCTGGAACTGTAATTACACAGAGTTGTGAGCTTACACATGCATGCTAGGAATCACACTGGGGTCTTTGGGAAGAGTAGAAAGTGCTCTTGAGCCCTGAGTCATCTCCCCAGTACCTACTAGCCATTTTAAAACTCTCCCTTTCTCTCCATTCTTCTAATTGAAATAATGTCGGCAAGATCTTTGGTTCATGATCGTTGATTCTTCTATAATTTCTCATTTATGTTAAATCCTTTAAGTCTCTCACCAGGTTCTTGAGTAAATAAGAAATAGAATTCCAGGCTGTTGTGCTATTTTTGTGGCTTCTTTCTACCAGTCATGTTTGTATGGCTCTGCTACACATTGTAATAATAAGAGTTATTTTAAACTACTAAGTAGTTTTCTTAAAGTTGATTTGTCTTTATTTGCAATGATAAACCAATGTAAGAAGGAGTAATTTAATTGCACCATACTATTAATGGTTAATGATAATGATTAATTACTTTATACTTTCTTCTTTTAGTTCACAACCTGAACCTCCTTATCTCCCATATATTAGGAAATAAAAAGAATTTCAGTCTATTTGTTACAGGTTGATATTCTGTTAAAAAAATGAGGAACTTGTTTCATATACAAACACCATACAACAATTATTAGAATTTTTTCTTGTCTTGAAATATCTACTTTAATTAGTCACAACATCTGTCTTCCCTTGAAAATTTAAGCTTATTATAACAAATTGCTTCTGTTTGCTGTTAAAAATGCCATGTCATTTCAGGAATAGGAGAAAAGGTATTTTATAGACTTTGTTTTACTAATAATTTGCCTCACATTATGTTTTGACAAAAACTTAAAATTATGAAGCTTAAGGAGAGGAGGGAGAGGAAACTTCAGTCAGGATATAAAATAAATTAATAATAATTAATTAATAATAACACAAAAACTTCAATACTCCCCCCAAATCGGCACTAGCTGAAGTGTATCCTCTGGGGTTGCTAATAATTATTGTCTCATTAAAAACAAATGACAACATAACAAAAATAACAGAATCATTAGTAGTTGAAAATTATATACATATTGCTAAGAATTTGGGTTTTACTTACCTATCTTCTGTCTGTCTGTCTGTCT
>LOJH01047520.1:0-13198 GCA_001685095.1 Ellobius talpinus
GAGGGAAATGGGAGGAGGGGAGGAGGTGGAAATTTTTAATTAAAAAAAAAGAATCCCAACGTGGAGGTAGGAGACGTACCTGAGGTTTACAACTATCTGATGAGTTACTGGCAGTTGATGCCTGCCAGGGAAGGAACAAACATCACTTTTAGGAGTGTTCCCCATGTCTTGGTAAATGACTTAACACTCATATGCACACAGACAGCATTTATTAGATTCAGTAAGCAAGAAATAAATATAAAAGGTACCTTAAGTGAAGGAGGGAGAAGTGAGGGGACCCTGGTTTAGGGATAGATATTATCAAATACATAAAATATGAATATGGATTTTTAAAAAATAATAAATAAAAATAATTTCTAGAAAGACTAAATAAGAAAACCTTTTCAAATTTCTTCAAGTTATTTCTTCCTCTGCTATGTACTCCATACTCTACTATACAGACCCGCGTACAGCCATTTGCTACGTGTCAGGTGGGAGGGCTTGTGGGACAGACCATATGCAGGTGGAAAGAGCACATAGATGTCACCAACAAGCCTCTGCAGGGTGGGCAGAGAAGCATCAGACACTAAACTGGATGAAGCCAATCCTGAAGGCTCCTGGTGCCTATGGAGCCTGTTAAAAAAGGAGAGCCGCTTTTCTGAATGCCAGCCTCTCCCACCTAGCATTAAACATCAGGCGTGCACCTTCAATTCGACATGGGAATTCCGATCTTGCACTCCAGACCTCATTCTTCCACATTTGTCTCCTTCTCAACAGCTGAGAACTCCCTCTTTGCAGTTGCTCAACTGCACAGAAGGGTCATCTGGAGCCTGTCTTCTGTGGCACCCCATATGCTGACAGCCCCACATCAGCAAACATCCCTCACCAACTCCACGTTCAGCAGACATCCCACATTCTTCCCCTGCCCCCCCAGTAATCAGAAGAGATGGGATCCAGTGCTCTCTAATCCCTGCCAACACCAGGCCCTTTCTCAAGCTGCCTTTATAGTATGCTGCCATTGAATGGTGCCTGTCTTCTGTGTTGGCCTTTAATCTGTTTATAGCTGGAAGAATCCTGTTCATGTCTAAGGCATAATCCATGATCTTAAAGTTGTCAGGTGCTTTCAGATTCTCATCTGTGGCTAGAACCCCCATCACCGTCAATAACACCTGGTAGATTCTCAATGAAAATGTGCTGATGTGATTGGTTAATTAGCTTCAGCTTTTCTTTGGGGTATATTGTTATCCATACATCTATTGGCCTCTAAATTTTCTTCAGGGAAAATTAATTTGGAGGTTATATATTAATAATAACCAAATAATTATGGTGTTTGTTGTCAATTTACCAATTTTAATCCTGTTCTTGTTTTCAAATTGAAGATTTCATTTCTGTAAGGGCAGAGTTATTTCCACAATGGCTTTTTTCCCCGGGCAGGTCTTTTGCAAGGAAAAGCGAATATCTTCGTGCTATGCTTTGTCCTCTCATCCTGTGTCACCTCCCACAGGCATCAACAGGAAGGTTGTGTACTCCCTGGAGGACTCAGCCAGTGGGGTCTTCTCCATCGACAGCTCCTCTGGTGTCATCATCCTGGAACAGCCTCTGGACCGAGAACAGCAGTCATCCTACAACATCAGTGTCCGGGCCACCGACCAGAGTCCTGGACAGTCCCTCTCCTCGCTCGCCTCGGTCACCATCACTGTCCTGGACATTAATGACAACCCCCCTGTGTTTGAGAGGAGGGATTACCTAGTAACGGTGCCCGAGGACACTTCCCTTGGTACCCAAGTTCTCTCTGTGTTTGCAACCAGCAAAGATATTGGCACGAACGCTGAGATAACATATCTCATCCGGTCTGGGAATGAACAAGGGAAGTTTAGGATCAACCCAAAGACAGGTGGGTACATGACAATTCCAATAATACTTCCTGTTTCTTCTTCCATCCCGTCATCCTCCTGCCTCCCTGGCAGGGCCTGCATGCAGACTTCAGTGCCCAGCTCCTAACAATGATCCTTCTAAATTCCAAACACCAAGCAGTGGGCTCACTTAGCAAATTCTTGACCCATGCGTTGATGACAGAACACCTAGTTAGGAGGCTTGGGTCAGCAGTGTGTTTTCTGTGTAGCAGCTGTGAAGCTGTGATGTCTACATTCAAGCACAAGAGTGTGTTTGTGTCTCCTTTCTGTTAGCTCTTCTACTTGGATCCTATGTGCCTATGGTAGGAAGGTATCAGGAGATGAGCTGTCTCTGTACCCCATCTATAGGTAGCTGACCACTCTCTGGTCAGCACCATGACTGACACTGGCCATGACCCCGTACATCAAACGGGTGCTTTGTTGTCAGTCCAAACAGTGTGTATCTGGGTGGTTTCCACTCATCTTGTTTCAGTGTACCTTTGGTGTGTGCCCTTCTGGAGGAGCTATTCTCTAATAGTCAAGGCTATTCCCATTTTCCAGGCAGGAGGTAAGTTCCTCACCCCTCTGACCTTTGCCCATTTCCTAAATCACTCAGGAAGCAGGTAGCTATTGTGTGATATGGCAGAGGAGGCCATTTCTCCTTAGTCGGTACATAGAGAAAGGGTAGGACCATAATCACCAACATTCAATCACCATTGCCAGTATTCTGCCATCCTATTAAATCTTTGGGTATAGCTCACATATTCCAGATGAGAAAAACAGAACTTTTGAGCAGTTAAATAATTTCCCTACCCTTTGTTATTCATAAGTGGATTATCTAATATTTGAATTTTTTTCTTCCTGGCTCAGGAATGCACACGCTAATCCTGTCATAACATAACTGTGTACAAATGTAAAAATGTACCCTTGAGTAAAAGAAGTAGAAGTATGATTGACAGGCTGCATTAGCAGGACCTCCCAGCAGAAAGTGTTTATTAGGGTCATTACATCAGATCAAACTGGATGAAGAGTTCACTCATTATGATATGCATTAGCTTTGCCCTGTCCAGCTATGACAATTCTATATGAACACCATGGGGAGGTGGCTAATGATAGTTTAAAGTTGTCATTAGGTAACTAAACTGGAAAAGTTAAGCTCCAGGGGTAGTAAGTGCTCAGAAAATCCAATTATGAATCAAAATGGGCTCTTGATAGAGGTACAGTTTCTGTTTCCACCATAATTTGAAGGAAACTATTGGCAGTCTTAGCACTGGAGTCCTCTGGCTGATTATGCCCAAGAAAATGACCTCTCATTTGACCTAATGATTGTTTTCCAGAGAAAGAGAAACACCTGGGAACTGTCTTCTAGGCACAGTAGGTAGCTAGCAAATTGAGAGCACTGCACAGGGTCACTACCAGACAGGGTTGGGACAAGAAGGGTGGGTGGCTCACTCTCAGAGTCCATCTTAGAGGTCGCCCTCAACTAGTAGCCTTCTTTTGTTCTGCTCACGTGATTCCTAGTGGTGGCATCACCTGGGCTATGTGGTTATGAGCACCTGGGCTACATGAGTGTGAACACCTGGGCTATGTGGGTATGAACACCTGGGCTACATGGGAGTGAACACCTGGGCTACATGGGTGTGAACACCTGGGTTATGTGTATGTGAACACCTGGGCTATGTTGGTGTGAATACCTGGGTTATGTGTGTGTGAACACCTGGATGATGTGGGTATAGACACCTGGGCTACATGGTTGTGAAAACCTGGGCTTACATGGGTGTGAACACCTGGGTTATTTGGCTGTGAACACCTGGGTTATGTGGGTGTGAACACCTGGGTTATGTGGGTGTGAACACCTGGATTATGTGGGTGTGGACACCTGGATTATGTGGGTGTACACCTGGATTATGTGGGTGTGGACACCTGGGCTACATGGTTGTGAACACCTGGGTTACGTGGGTGTGAACACCTGGGTTACGTGGGTGTGAATACCTGAGTTATGTGTGTGTGAACACACGGGCTACATAAGTGTGGACTCCTGGGCTACATGGGTGTGGACACCTCAGCCATGTGGCTGCAGACACTGAGGGGCTGCTAGTTTCCAGGAGCTCTTTCACCTCATGCCATCCTGCCTTGAGATTCCCTGTGTCCTCGCCCTCTGTGCATGCTAGTTCCAGACGGGCACATTATCAATGGGCACAGCAGCTGTGTGGTTAATTCAGTCCAGCGCTGGCCATGAGTGGTTGCCTGATGACGGGGGGGGGGNGCCCTCCAGTCACAAGTGCACACCACGTGTTCTTCCTTCCCCCGGGGCCACTCAGAGACTCGAGAGACACTGCTCAGGGTGCTGTCCCTGTCCAGCTCTCTGGTTTTATAAGCAGAGACTTCTGCTACCTGAAATAAACCCTGGAATTATCACAGAAACTGTGAGCACTGCCCATTTCTTCAGGAACGTGTCTGATAGACGGCTATGCTTTAATTGACGGTGTTCATTAGACTTCCACAAAGTTTTCAGAGATTCACAAGCAAATGCCCAAACATGCAGTATTGGCTAGGAATGATATAAATCACACTTTGTCTACAGAACAGCTGAACCAGGTTTCCCCCAATCAAATATATAGTTACCTATTTTTTCTTCAAAGGGGGTATTTCTGTCTTGGAAGCTCTGGATTATGAAGTATGCAAAAGATTTTACCTGGTGATAGAAGCTAAAGATGGGGGCACCCCAGCCCTGAGCGCTGCAGCCACCGTCAGCATCGACCTCACAGATGTGAATGATAACCCTCCTCGATTCAGTCAAGATGTCTACAGCACTGTCATCAGTGAAGATGCCTTGGAGGGGGACTCTGTCATTCTGGTAGGTGCCAGCAGCATCTGAATTCTGGGACAAAACATCCTCACAGTGAAGAAATAAGCGAGGTCTGTCTTAGACTTTGTTTCCTCCTTTGTTCAATGTTTCAAGGATGTCTGTCACACATGGGCTTTGAAGAGCTCCTTCTCCGGTTTGTGTGTTAGAAGGAGTCTTACAGGTTCATTTATATCAAGCTATAAATTACTAGTAATTGCTTTCCTTACAGAAGTATATACTTTGGAAGAAAATGCAAGATAGCGTAGATGAACTTTTTAAAGCTCGGAGGCAGCTAATCCATGACTACAGAATAACTGACCGTGACTAAAGAGGAAATACATGGGTATCATCCTACTGGAGAGTGGGGATTCTCCAGTGTGGCTGTGAGAAAAGCCCATGATTAAAGGGAGCATGGCCCACTGTGGTGGAAAGGCAGTAGAACAAGCCTGGTCACGTGCTGTCCACAGTCGGGAAGCAGAGAGCAGTGCTCCACTAGGTTTCTGCAATCTTCTTTTCCATTCAGTCTAGGGCTCCAACTCATAGGGATGATGTCATCCATAGAAGCCCTCAAATAGTCATCAGAGCTGTGTCTCCAAGTGATTCCTAACAGCTTTGTCGGTTAGCACTGGGGCCTGTCATCATTATCTCAAACCCTGATGAAAATTGGGCCCAACTGATGTCAGACTCTGGGAAGGTAAAAATTAATAAGGAAATAAGGTTCCCATGCTATTGCTGCCCTCTTTGGTCCCATCAATCATCTCCTCCCCTGGGAATTTATCATGGGTAGGGGTCCTAGAATACTACCAGCCGGAGACGCTAAGCATCAGCACTTTGTCTTTCTCTTGCGCTATACCTTGCCTTTGCTTTGTTTCTTTTCTATGAAGCTGATAGCAGAAGATGCGGATAGCAAGCCCAATGGACAGATTCGCTTTTCCATTGCGGGCGGAGACAGGGACAGTGAATTTGCTGTGGATCCCTTCTTGGGACTTGTGAAGGTTAAGAAGAAACTGGACCGGGAACGGGTGAGTGGGTGTGGGTCATCCCTCACCATCCACACCTACACCATCACTGGACTCGTGGGCATAGGCTCATTATGAGCAGCAAGGAAATGCAGGTAGACACTTGGGTTAGATTTCTGAAAGAATTTTATACTGATAATAGCTTTTGGCAGACATTGGAGATCTTAGCAAAAAAGACAAATGTGTACCTTTCTGCATAGATTGAACTTTGGTCCATCTTGAGTCAGAGGAAGTAGAACCCTTCAGCCATGACACTGCCCCTGGTTTCATCAGCAACTTCAGCCCTATGTGAGCTGGTCAGGGAAGATCATCTGAAGGCACTCGAGGAAAAGAATGATTCTGAAAATGCCTTTGTCCAAGACTGAAATAATTCTAAATACTGCCATTCTTGACTGAAATCAAGAAAGTGAAATCTAGAAACAAACTGCAGAGCAATAATACTAAGAGGCAAATTGACTCTTGTAGGTGATATAGCCCTCTAGCCCAGGAATACCAAAATCAGCGGCGTAGGCCAGTGACGATGGTTGTATTAAACAAAGGCTCAGGCCCAGCCTTAAAGGCAGTGGCTCCTCCCCTGGGGAAGAGCTAGAACTTTCAGGCCGCAGCTTTGGTGGGCACAACTAACTGAAGAGTGATATTGTATCCTAGTGGGCAGAGGCTGGGACAACTCTAAACACCCTGAAGTACATAAACCAGCCCCCAACAGAGCGAGAGCCAGCCCCAAATGATGATGGCGCCAAAGTCTATGGGATATGAGTAAATGTGACACAGCCAGAGACTTCAGATTATCTGAGCATGTGCAGAAGGCCGAGGCTCTGCGGTTCCTAATGCCACCTCTGTGCCTTGTCAGGTGTCAGGATATTCCTTGCTCATCCAAGCAGTAGATAGTGGCATCCCTGCAATGTCTTCAACTACAACTGTCAACATTGATATCTCTGATGTGAATGACAACAGCCCAGTGTTTACACCTGCCAACTATACTGCTGTGATCCAGGTAAGCAACTCTTGCCAGCTGGTTACTACCTATGTGGCTCAGCTCCTCCGCTCTGGCTTGTTGAGTTGGAAAATAGCTTAGAGATGGAGACTCTGGCTTCTGGAGTTTACTGCTGACAGTCTCAGAGGCTGAGAAGATCAAGATCACGGCTTTCCCAGATCTTGTATCTGGCAAGGGATTGCATTCTGTTTATAACGGTGACTGCTAGCTGTGTCCTCACTTGGCAAAAAAAGACGAACATGCTCCTTTAGGCTTCTCTCTGAGGACTCTAGTACCTCAACAGACCTGTCTCTTAGTACTATTGCATTGGGACCTAGTTATAACCTGTAGGTTATGAGTATCCAGTATCAACTTGTCTCTTTCTAGGGAAGGTATGAAAACAACCTATTTTCCCCCTCAATTGTTGAGAAGAGTTATTGAGTCCCGTTTCTTCAAAGTATTAGATGTTTCATATGCACAGCCTGTCCCCATCACTATGTGTCATGGAGGTTGTAGACCGACGCCCACTCTCCCATCCCATGCACACATACCTTACAGTTGAAAGAGCCAAGGATCTGTAAGCCTGAATAGTCCTCTCAAGATCATGCAGTTGGGAAGCAGTAGGATTCGAACTTGAATCTATCATGTAAACACATAATACAAATAATCTTTTCTGCAGTGACAGGCTTTCTTTAAGAACCCTGTTCTGAGTGGGAGAGATATCAATAGGAACCAGCCCAGGACTTCAGATAGAGCAGCTCCTCTTTAAAGTCAGCTTCCATTGCAATTTGTTTACTGCTTTAAATCCACCTGCCTTAAATTCAGGATAGAGTAACTTACAGCTGGCGTCCTGCTTTCAGGGCAGACGGCAGACTTCTCCATTAGCCTATTGTTCAGCTGTTAGCTCGTGAGCAGGCTACTGGAGGCTGGAAGCCAGGCTAGGAAGATGTGCTGACCCAGACTGTGAGTGTGGAAGACTTGGAGACACAGCTAGAGATGCTCATGTCTTACGGGTGCACAGGAATTCTGGAGAAGCAGCTCTTACTGTGCTGGCTTTGCTGTCACAGTGGCTCTCAAGTTCTCCCAGAGCCTCTGAGAAGGGGTGAAAGGAGAGGGTGCTCGGGTCTCTAGAGAGCCCTTTGGGATAAGATGGACGATCTTGAGTGTGGCCATCTATAACCAGCCTCCTTCACACAGTGACACTGAGCTGTCTGGGAACCAGGCTGAGATGTTCCTGAAACAAATGCTACCCCTGTCTGCTCATCCCTGGCCATTGTCAGTGCAACCTCAGCCCTTCCTGGAGAGATTCTGATTTACCTCTCATCTGCTCCTGCCAGCAGCAACACATGTGATCGCTCTTCTCCTTCATCCCTGTCCCTCCCCACCTCCTTCTCTTAGATCTCTGTGGTTGTGGCCTGTGGGGGCACTCTCTGCCTCACCCCGCCCTGTACCCTCCTCAGACAAAATACACTTTGCCTTCTCAACATTCTATTTCCGACATGCGTCCATCAGCTGGACAGACTGTTTCAGATGCGGAAGTCAGCCAGGACTTCCTCCCCTGCAGGCTGGGCTTGTCTGTAATTTCACACCCTTCCTTCTTAGACAGTGACCCCAAGGGCACACATTCTCTCACTCTTTCCATTTTTTCTGGGGAGGAAATGGCCTTCAGAGAATGAGCAAACAAATCAATAAATCTTCTGTTTGTGTGGTGCTGAGTATGTTGTCTGTGTAAAGCAGTAAATCTTCTCTGGGATGCCTGCAGCCTGGTGCTCAAGCAGGTAGAGACGGGGCAGAACGGAAACCTCTGAGATTCTGTCCTGCTCCTTTTTCAAGGCTTCCTCCCTTTTCATACTCAGAATAGTGGGTTTATCCCAGCACCTGGTTACCTTTCTCCCTGTTTCCTTTTACTTTTTCTTTTTTTAATTTTAAGGTTTCATTATTTAAATTTCAGCATATGTAGCCATGGCTTATCTAGGACTCGTTCTATATTTTAGGCTGGACTCAAACTTATGACAATCTTTCTGCCTCTGCTACCCAACTGCTAGAAATACCGGTGTGAGCCACCATTCTCAGCAACACATAGTTATCATAAATTAATGCAGCATATGAGCCCTGCACTCCACCAACACCCTGTACCCTGCTCCTCACCTCTTGGGACCCAAACATCTTAACAGTTTGGCTGGCATCATCAGCAGGCTAACTCCTAAAGCCGACATCAGCCTAGACAGCCCTAAGGCCAAAGTCTAACGCAGTGAGTCAAAGAGACCGGTACTGGCCTTGGCTACAGAGAATTTCTTCCAGGGCTTTCAGAGTGAAGAAGATAAACTTTGACCCCAGAAGAAGGCATGACTCATCCTCATGTTCCTGTTGTAAGGCCAGGTTTCCAAAATAGTTGTTAAAGTTGAAGACTGTGCCTCCTCCTTCTCAAGTTGATAAATGTGCTACTTTCTTTTCCCTAGAGGAACACAGAACAGCCGAGTTGTGAGGTGGGCTGTAAAAGTCCATTTGGTTTCATATGTTGACTGGAAAGTTGCTTGCATGTCCCCCAAAATGTCTAATGTGACACCGTGTTACAGTTTTGGGCCTCCACGCAATCACAATAAGGCATAATCATGTTGTAACTAGAGTGAGGACCCACATTTCCCACCAAGCAGGGTGATGCTGTCTGGCCCTGGGTGGATTTCCAAGGTCATCACAGGCTATGAAGGGTATGACTCAGAGCCCTGTAGATCGGTTCTGAGAGTGATGGACGGGGGGACCTGGATGTATCTTTGGAACCTAGGAACCTGTTCAGTCAAAGACCTGTGTTGTCATCTGCAGAGACTGTGGTCTCCTGGCACGGCAGTGAGGGGGCTACTACAGGTGGGAAAGAGAATGCTTGAAACCCCAGTCTGCTTTCAGAAGAAATAAGTACCATGGGGAATTCCTTATGGCGAACGCATGGTTCTAGTTTGGCACTCCCAGCCAGTAATGATGTTTTATTTGTTGTTGTTTTGTTTTTATTTTAACCTCCTTTTTGCAACACTCTTTTATACAGGAAAACAAGCCAGTGGGTACCAGCATCTTACAGCTTGTGGTGACAGACAGGGACTCTTTTCACAATGGGCCTCCCTTCTCCTTCTCTATTTTGTCGGGAAATGAAGACGAGGAGTTTGTGCTGGACTCCCACGGGATCCTGAGGTCAGCGGTGGTCTTCCGGCATGTGGAGTCCCCAGAATACCTGCTGTGCATTCAGGTACAGCTTGGCCGTCTGTCCACACTGGGTGCTGCTCTCTCCCGTGTCTGTCCTTCTGTCTGCTGCTTGTTTTTTCTTTGTTCACTAAGTCAAGATAGTAACTCATGGTAGTGAAGGAATGTTCCTCTTCTAACCCCAAATTCAATGCCTGTGTGGAAAAAAAAGCACAAAGAGGCAGAAATGGCAGGCGTGAGTTGTGCAAGGATCACAAAAGGGAGCCGTGAGTGATCAAGCACATGGAATTCCTGTCTGGGACTTTGCCTAGACCAACATTTGGATTCTAGCCATAAACCTGAATGGTGTTCAAGCCACTGTTGCCCACAGAAAGCTGCCTGACTGTTGTGAAAGGTGGCTATGGTGGCACAGTGTCCAGCTATCTAAAGATAGACCCAGGGGACAATGGGAATTTTCAGTGTCTTCTCACTGCCCAGCACAGTTCTCTTCATGCTGGCCTAGAGCGTGGGTATCACATCCCCCATAGTTAGCCCTCTGACTTCCTCATAGAAAACATCCACAAGATCCTCTCTTCCTCCAAGGGTCCCCGTTACTTTACCCTCTTGTCCATATTCAAACGCTCTCTGTGAGAGCCTGCTCCAGCTTCATTCGCTTCCAATCCATCTCTGCACCCATCCCAGGCCAATCCCTTTACTTTTTATCATAGAGACGAGAAAATGAAAATTCCCTAGTCCACTTTCTCTCATTTTATCAAAAAAGCTTTATAAGGGCACAACTTTACCTATAGATTTCTGCTTTTATGACTGCCCCTGGGCTGTAAAGACAGAGCTGGGTGTTTATGATACAGATAACATAACCCAAACATCCTACAGTCATCCAGTGCTTATGGAAAGTGCTTACCAACTAAGGTAAAACTGTCCATGGCTGGCAAGCCTTGCAAGCCTGGGTCCTCAGTCTCTGGTCTTTAGATTCTGAATGCCAGGGTCCTTAGCTATACATCATTTCGCCATCCGTCTCTGGCACAGGCTCCCTGTTCTGCCACCTTCTGTCCAGTGACATCACACCTTTCTGATAGTTGTCTGGCCTCTTGCATAGGGGTGGGCAACCTCTGGCTGATCTATGAAATTCAAAATCATCAGTGTCCTTGGAGGTGGCCACAGTTTGACTCCAAATTCAACCTAATTTCCCAAACTTTCTTCCACCTTCAGGAAGTCTCCATTTTAGCATCTCTTGATTCACATATCCAAATAATAGATACTGGTGGTAACGACGCAAATAACCGTGCACACAACTGCCTGCTAAGTATTTGTGTGGGCGATGCCTATGCTGAGCACTTTGTAATCACTTCCTCTTTTAATTCCCACAAGAACCCTTGGGGCTGACACTACTGTTGTATTCATGTGTTAAAGATGCAAAGCTTAAAGCTGAGAGAGGTCAAGTTAAAACTTACTCAAAGCCACAAACAAAATGTGTAGAAAGCTAAGATTCAAAGCCTGAATGATGCCCAGGGCTTGGATTCTCACTGCCAAATACATTTGAGGATACATTTCCTCTGTGGTAGCTCTGTCTGCAGGGTCACTGAATCCCTGATGATCTGACCCATGGGGACCTGACTTTATTCTGAAGCATGACACCATTGACCCCTCTATTATGCATGACAGGTGTTCATTAAAGACCTGTTGTCAAGGTGATTGTTTCATCAGTTCCTCTGAGCTGCCCACTCCCCCTTCGGTGGGTCAACTTTTGTATCCTAAATCCTCCTATGATGTAATTCTCATTTAAGTAATGGCATTTCTTCTGTGTGCCAAAAAGTGTCACCTGGTCCAGTCAAGAGGAAAGAATCCAACAGAAAACAAAGATTCCTTCTCCAAGTGAGAACATCCTTGATGGAATATTTTTTTCTGTTTTCTGTCCAAAATTAAAATAAGACAAGCCTGGTGTGGGCAAGCTGGGTCTTGTAGCATCCTGCCCATCATCCCTAGCTCACCCCAATGGCTTGTGTTGACACATTTTATTGCCCATCATACAGCCCCAGAGAATGACGGAACGTGATAAACCATCCTCTACTTAAGTGCCCACCTCAGCAGTTTTCACAGTATTGACAAGGAATGGAGGAAGAAGTGAACCTGGTAGGAGGTCCAGAGAGCTGCTGTCTCAGGGTGACATTTCAATTATTATTCTTAACTCTCTGTTTGTCCACCTCTTGGTATCCTTAGGCAAAGGACTCGGGAAAACCGCAGCAAATTTCTCATACTTACATCCGGGTGCGGGTCATTGAGGAGAGCACCCACAAACCCACAGCTATCCCTCTGGAAATTTTCATTGTCACCATGGAGGATGACTTTCCTGGTGGGGTCATTGGAAAGATCCATGCCACAGATCAGGACATGTATGACGTGCTCACGTTTGCCCTGAAGTCAGAGCAGAAGAGCTTGTTCAAAGTGAACAGTCATGACGGGAAAATCATTGCACTGGGAGGGCTGGACAGTGGGAAGTATGTCCTGAACGTCTCTGTGAGTGATGGCCGTTTCCAAGTGCCCATCGATGTCGTTGTGCACGTGGAGCAGCTCGTGCATGAGATGCTGCAAAACACTGTCACCATCCGCTTTGAGAATGTGTCCCCTGAGGACTTTGTGGGGCTGCACATGCATGGGTTCCGGCGCATCCTGCGGAATGCGGTCCTCACCCAGAAGCAGGACAGCCTGCACATTATCAGCATCCAGCCTGTGGTGGGCACCAACCAGTTAGATATGCTGTTTGCTGTGGAGATGCGCAGTAGCGAGTTCTACAAGCCAGCCTACCTGATCCAGAAGCTGTCCAACGCCAGGAGGCACCTGGAGAACGTCATGCATATAGCAGCCATCCTGGAGAAGAACTGCTCAGGACTAGACTGTCAGGAGCAGCACTGTGAGCAAGGCTTGTCGCTGGATTCCCATGCACTCATGACCTACAGCACAGCTCGTATCAGCTTCGTGTGTCCACGTTTCTATAGGAACGTGCGTTGCACCTGTAATGGTAGGTTCAGCTAAGTGGCTCTCCTTCTCTATTGGTTATTTTCCTAACTGCTGTTACAAAATACCTGGCAAAGACACTTTTGTGTCACAGTTTGAGGGTACAGTCTGTCATTGAAGGGAAGTTATGACAGCAGGACATCGATGCAGCCGATCACACCTGTATATGGACTCATAAAGTAGAGAGCAGGAAATACTGGTGCTTCGTTCTCATTCCCTTATTTTTTTAAAGATTTATTTATTTATTATGTATACAATATTCTGTCTGTGCGTATGCCTGCAGGCC
>LOJH01047522.1:435-13198 GCA_001685095.1 Ellobius talpinus
GAGGGAGTAGGGTGAGTGGGGGAGCAAGAGGGGAATGGGAGGAGGGGAGGAAGTATAAATTTTTGAATGGAAAAAAGAGAAAACCCAATTATCTATCATGGTTCAAGCTTACATGTATCATTATTGGAGCATGCACAGCACAGGTGCATCTATGTAGAGAAGTTATGTAGATATATTTTTAATGGGCCTTTCTATTTAAAATGAAAAGCCTTGCAAGGAATGCTTTTTTTGAACACATGTAAATTTCATAGAATAAAAATATGTCTAAAAAAAGAAATTAGGATTTTTTCATGACAGTGAGACACATCTGTTCCTGGCAGCACCGATCTACTTCAAGAAGATGATGGGCATTGAAGAGGCTCCTTATGGAGTTTGTTAGTCATTTGGGCAAGAAACTGCTCTTGCCTGGACTGCTTGATATTATGCTGTATAAACTGCATATACATTCAGGAACCACAGAAGAGTGACTGCTGAAGTTGCATAAAGAAGGCGAGACAGTGTACTTCAGGGATCTTGCTTCATGAGAAAACTGCCAGACATTTTCCAGGACACCGAAGAAAGCAACTGATGGATTTTTCCAGTACAAGGCATAAAAGATCTTCAAATTTCCTGCCTCATAGGAAAGTCTGCCAGATACTTTGGACTGTAGGCTGAAGATGGGTGCCCGCAATGTTACGGAAGAACTTTGGGTGACAATCGAGGCAGCAAGATGTCTCTGTCAATTCCAGAGTTTTGGAAGTTGCTTGCAATGCAC
This sequence comes from Ellobius talpinus, assembly GCA_001685095.1. Taxonomy (NCBI): domain Eukaryota; kingdom Metazoa; phylum Chordata; class Mammalia; order Rodentia; family Cricetidae; genus Ellobius; species Ellobius talpinus. The sequence goes on from LOJH01047522.1 coordinate 1,190, forward strand.
TTTCTTTTAATTTATGTAATATTATATCCTTCTGGGGTCTTTTATGGAGTTGAAGGATAGTTATAGTTTTCCTTAGTATGATAAAAGATAAAGCAGTTATAAATATTGTAACTATAATTCTTGCTTGATAACTGTTTTGTTTTATGGAATTTTGCTATGTTAAAGTTAAAACCTTTTTATTTATGCAGAAAAGGGGAGGGCATTGTGATACCCCTCTGTATGCTATGAATAGCATTGATTAATAAAGAATCTGCTTTGGGCCTATTGCAGTTCAGAATAGGGTAATGCAGGAATTCCAAGCAGATAGAGGAGGAGAGAGTAGATAGAGACTAAGAGAAGACATATAGCCACAGAAGGAGAAAGACATCCCTGGTAGCTTGCCTGAACCTTGCTGGGTAGGCTACGACTTTGTGATGATGCACAGATTAATAGAGATGGGTTAATATAAGATACAAGAGCTAGCTAGCAATACACTTAAGAAGTGATTGGCCAAGCAGTGTTGTAATTAATACAGTTTGTATGTAGTTATTTTGGGTCTGTGCTGCTGGGAAATTAACAAGCAGCCTCCGCCAATACAGGAATCTGAATTCCAGTTTTTTAGACAGAAGTTTCTGTCCTGCTTGTCACAGCCATTCAGTCCCAAAGAAACAGAGGCTTATATTGATTATAAACTGGTTGGCCTATTAGCTCAGGCTTATTATTAAGTAGCTCTTACAACTTAAATCAAACAATAATTCTTATCTATGTTTAGCCATGTGGCTTGGTACCTTTTCTTAAGAAGACATTTCATCTTGCTTCCTTTGCTTCTGCATGTTGGCTGTGTCTCTGCCTTTCCTTTTCCCAGAATTCTCTTAGTTAGTTGCCCCACCTATACTTCCTGCCTGGCTATTGGCCAATCAGCATTTTATTAACCCAATACAAGTGACAAATCTTTACAGTGTACAATGCATTATCCCAGAGCACAGTTCTTATGCTTTCACAACAAATACTTAACTGCTGAACTATGTCCCCAGCCTGTAGCCTGCACCCCCCTTTTCTTTTCTTCTGTTTCTTACTGTCTTTATATTCAGAAAGTTTTGACTTCTCAAAGATGTCAAAGTAGCATAATAAGTCCTATGCCTGTGGTTCCTTTCCCACATATTCTATCCATACTTTGTCTGGTTATGTCTCAAACCAGTTTGATTGACTGCTCTGCATTGGGGGCTGAGGTGCAAAGTGGTGGCACCTGGGGAAGCTGGTTTGTGTTATATGTTATTCCTGCTCTTCTAGAAGAGTCTATAGAGTGATATGAAACATATTGGCCTCCTCAGCCTGGTATTCATGCTTCCCCAGTGAATATTATGTGGTATGCCAGTTTGGCATATATATGCCTCTCTCTCTCTCTCTTTCTGTGTGTGTCTCTCTGTGTGTTTTATGTGTGTGACTGTGCACACGTTTGCATGCATATGACCATCACTATACTGGATGTGCTGAAGAGTTGCTGGCTGTTTTGGATCCTTTCCACTTGCACATATCTGAGGAGAAATGACTCATAACCTAGAAGATCAGCAAGGGAGGGCAGTGGGGCATTGTAGAGGGCCTGGGAGAACCAATCTTTTGGCATTTTTTTATATGATAGTATCTTCTATCAATCCCATAGGCCATGGGTTAAACAGGCTTGGAGATTTTCCAAATATCTATAGTTTCTGCTTTCTAACTCTTTATCTTCAGCTAGATCACTCTGGGCTCTTTTACACCCTTCCTTGCTGGACAGGGAGGCCCAGCGGTACTCACTAAAAAAGACCTTTCCTCCTAGGACATAAACTTTCCCAGGGTGGCAGAGACTGCTCGGCAGAAAAAGTCAAAGAGCCTTCCTACCTGTTTCCTAGGATCTTATAAAATCCTTGCTGTGCAAATACGTGACCACTTAGTCACACTTAACTATTGAGACCAGTAGGTGATCTTTTCACTCTTGTTTTTACAAATGAGGCTCTGAAATTTTGCCTCAGTTGCCCATTTATGGGCCATACCTGGTTGGCCCCAGTTCCCAATTGCTTCTCAGATCACTGTTGAGTTTTAACCTGAGATTTGCTAATCCAGGCAAGCTGATTTTCTTTGCTGCCTGGTGGGTCTCCTGCCCAGGTCAGGCTCCATTTGCATGTAGGTCTCCAATTTTCTGCTTCCTAGCACTTCCTAGCACACCTGACTCATTTCTTCAACCCTGCATTTGGGCACAGGAAGATGAGGTGTTGCTAGAAGTGGGTTGCTTTCTTGTCTGAGCTGCTATGAATTTGCCAAATCAAACATGTAATAAATGCCAAAAACCATTTTACACGGTTGCTTCTTAATGGACCAAGCCCATAATTTTCCATTGAAATGATTCCATTGCTCAAAAGTGACTCTGACACAGAAGCTGGCCACAGTATCCTCGTCACAGATTACATTTTATTTGAGCTTTGCCACTTTCAGAGAGTCACTGCAATTCTACGTAAGGAACACGCTACCTGATGGAAATACTGCCAACAAACATTTTTAGCTGCCCATGTGGTGCAGAGTGCTTTCTGAAGGTTTTCTTTGTTTGGCTGAAAAAGAATGCTTGTTTTGTGAAGTCCCTGCTGGGTTTCACTGGCTTTGCCAGGAAACCATGAAATGAATCAAATCTCACCACAGCAAAAGCCGTTTGGGTTTCACAGATGCATTTGTAGGAACAATTGCAGATTCCTCCATAGACAGCTCACTTCTAGCATGTAATTTTGTGTGTGTATGTGTTTGTATATTCATATATGCACATTGATGTAAATGTGGAGGCCAGGGGATATGCTTAGGAACCTCAGGAGCTCTTTTTTTTATTTTTTTAGGTCAGGACCTCTCACTAGCTTGAAATTCATGGTTCAGGCTAGGTCAACTGACCAGTGAGCCGCATTGATCCTCCTGTCTCTACCTCCCTAGTCTGGGATCACAAACATATACCACCCACATTTAACATTTTTTTAAAATTTTTTTCAGCATGAGTTTTTGGGATTGAACTATCTCCAGACTCTTAGCATGTAATTTTTGATTAGAGCATGCATCAGGCCTAGTGGAAGAATTTGAGCAGTCTGGAAGGAATTTGGCTGGGTCTTCTGTCCAGGTCTATAATTTGGCTGGGCAAGAACATTCAAGCACTAATTAGGCAGATGTTTAGTGTGCTCCTTGTGTTCCTGAGTCAAGGATACTTACAGAGATAAGTGATGGAACTTGCACAGTTTCCTACTCAGTGCCCATGTCAGAACTATAGGGGTGGCAATCACACCTCTTGGGGTGAGAGATGATTTTGGGTGGTTTCGCAGTGACTGAATATATTATCCATTTGTTTTAATGTATGCTATAAGAAAGAAAATCACAACTACAGCATATATGTTATAGCTGAGAAAGGCTAAGTTGATAGGTGTGAAGGGGTCTTCGTTAAAATCCAAAATAAAGAAAGATACCAAGTCAGTACCCTTTCAGATGGTTTAACAAGAGACAAGTTCTTAAGTCAGCCTCTCCTCATTGTGCAAAGAGTTTGTTCTCACAAACTGAGAAGATTAGCATGTCATTTGGCAGTGTGATCCTATGGGACCACCTTGTGTGTCATTGCTAGAATCTTTCAATGTAGGACATGACCATAGTGTGATGGTTGTCACAGTTGTATGTTTTGACTTTGAAGGTGGCTCATGTGTGATTGATATCTGGAAAAGATGTTCAAGTATATCTCATGTAGGTGGGACTTTTACTTGTGTTATTGTCTAATCGTCATGAAATCTCGGACCATCCCTACTGTGAGCTCAGTTGAGGAAACTGAGGCTCATAGATGTGACATGATTTTCCTGGTGTCATGTGATTATTAACTGAGAGAACTTGGATTGAAGTCGGACCAGCTTATTTCCTGATTCTAAACTCTTAACCACCACGACACACAGAAAGGATTATTCTGCACTCTTCTGTGTTAGTGGGAACTGAGGCACCTTTGTCTCTGCTCTACAGTATGTCTCCTGGTCTGACTTGGCTATTTCAGCTCCAGCCACCACATTGTTTTAAGGAAGTATCAAAAATGAAAAAAAGAAAAAGGGTACCTTCATAGTTCTTTCAACATACAACCACTGTGAGAGTTTTTCTGGAAGTTGATCACCCATCTTTTCAGTTCACTGATTGTTGGGGTGTCTGTCCACACAGGAATGTGAATGTGGAAAACAAAAGTCCTGTTCTTAAAGTGCTTTTTGTGGAGTGGTTACTGAAGGACTCAGCAGTTAGGTGGAGAGAAAAAGTTGCCTGGGAACCAGAGCTGGCTCCATTGAGCTCATGTGTTGTGACCCACCACGTTAGGCTGCCATATGTTGGGAGACACATTTTTGGGGTGACTGCTACCATGATCCTAGCTTCAGTGGGCTTGTATGTCCAACAATAGGGGCATGAGGAGAATCACAGAGACATAGGGTGGTAACGGAAGGCAGCTCAGCTAATACTGAATGCTGGATTCTTCTTCTGACTTCTGAGTTAGCCTGTGTTTAATTTTCCATATGCTTTTTCACCCCAATACAAAAAGGAGAAAGAAGGCAAAAGACTGCTGGAACATGATACAGAGAACAACCAGAACAGCTATTTTCCCCAATACTTGAGACATCATTGATTCTTGAGAAGGCATTCTGTTGTTTAGGTAGTGAACCCCCTTGACCAAGTATCCTGAAGGCAGCAATTTCCTAGGTCAAGCCTCCTAATTCAAAAAAGGAGCAGAAATATGATTGAATTCTCTGACTTTTGGTCAGGGTGGAGAGGATACACCTGTGGGCCATCTTAATGTCCAAAGCACCAAGTAACTACACCCTAGGTCAGGGTGTGTAGCCACAGTGTTGTCAACAGCTTTGAACGAGCTAAAACTCTGACCTTCAGAAAAGTTGGAATAGGCTTACATTTTTGGGCCTCCACACTCATGTGCCTGTTTTTGTTTCTTTAGGTGGGTTTTTGTGTTTAACTAGGGCATATAGCTATAGCCCACCACCATTTCATCAGCCCCCTGAAAAGACCAGAGACACTCTTGGATCAAAATCAGTTCAGCTTCCCAGATGCCACCCTCTAGAGTAACACAACCAGGGCTTAGAGCCAGCCTCTCACCTGCACCCTGGGCCAGCTGCCACCTAGTCTCATAGAACCCTGTCTTGAGTAGAAGGGTGTCCTGTGCAACCCAAGGCAAGTGTGGGACCTTGGTAGCCCATCTTCTTTCTTCCTCTCCTCATGTACTGAGGCCAGGTTTCACTCTGTGCTTCTCATCCCTCAGGAGTTCATGCTGACTAGCTGCCAGCATTGCCAAGTTCAGAGAATTCTTTTTTCTACCTTATGACACACAGTTCCTCTGTGTAGCCCTGGGTGTCCTTGAATTCAGAGATACACCAGCCTCTGACTCCTGATTGCTATGATCAAAGGCATGTGTCATCACTGCCTGGCCAGAGAGTTCTTAAAATCAATTGATCCTCAGAGCTGCCAGCTCCTTTCTGGGCACTGACTAGTCCATGTGTCAAAGATTACTCCTAGAAAGCCTCTCCTAGAATGAAGAAATGCTCATTTTCACGGGGGTCTGAAATGAGCTCTTTCTACTTGGAGGGAGTCAGGATATTGATCTGTGGGAAGAATGCTAGGAGAAGCTTGGGAAGAAGCTCCTGAAGGGAGTAGCGGGTGGGAGTCACACACAGGTAGTCTCCTCCTGTGCTCTTTGTTCTGTGATTACCTCAGGGCCTTTTGGTAAGGAGGTTGGAGAGATTTCTTGGCATTAGTCAAATGCTATTAATATATTAATTACAGAAGGTTCATTTACCATTGAGACAGGTCCTGCAGAGCCTCCTTTTGGCATCTGTTGATGTTCTGCTTTAGAAATAGAAAGTCTGTTGTAGGAGGAGGACCCGCTTGTTCGTCCTGGCCACCCGGCTAGCTTAGACCCCAAATAATCACACAGGAACTGTATTAATTAAATCACTGCTTAGCCCATTAACTCTAGATTGGTTAACTCTTACATCTTATTTTAACCCATCTCCATTAATCTGTGTTTCACCACGTGGCAGTGGCTTACCGGCTAAAGTTTCAGCATGTCTTACTCTGGCGCTGGCCCCATGGTGCCTCTATCTCGGCCTTCCTTCTCCAAGCATTCAGTCCAGCTTTCCCCACCTACCTAAGTTCTGCCCTATCAACAGGCCAAGGCAGTTTCTTTATTCATTAACCAATAAAAGCAACACATAGACAGAAGGACCTCCCACACCAGCCTGTCTTTACTGTCTTGTGGTCAGCCCACCTTTATCTTGGATTTAGCAGATCCCACCTGGCTCCTGGCAGTGAAGGTTAGGTGGTGATAGAGTGAGGGAGGTGTGACACACTTCAGAAAGCAGTCAGCGGGAACTGGGGAGATAGCACAGCTTGTAAAAATGTTTGTTGCACAAGCATAAGGACTTGAGTTCATCCCAGAACCCATGTATAAAAGCTGGGTATGATGGCACACGTATAGTCCTAGCATCAGAAAGGCAGACACAGGCAGATAGATCCCTGGGGCACTCTGATCAGACAACCTTAGTTTCTTAGAGATTCATGAATGCTGGGGTATTATGTTACCTGTTCTTGTCAGGGAATATCTATTTCTAGCACTGGAATCTCTGTTTAGCATTAGTTTTAGATTCATGATACGAATGTTCTTTCCTTCACATTAGAATAGTGGTTCTAGAATAGTGGTTCTCAACCTTCCTAATGCTGTGACCCCTTAATACAGTTTCTTATGTTGTGATGACCCCAACCATAAAATTATTTTGTTGTTACTTCATAACTGTAATTTTGCTACTGTTATTGTAACGCAAATATCTGATATGCAGATGGTCTTAGGTGACCCTTGAGAAAGGGGTGTTTGACCCTGGGATTGTGACCCACAGTTTGAGAACCACTGCCTTAGAAGTACCTGGTTTATGAGAAAACAAAATGGCAGCCACCCAGTCAAGAACAATATTAGGTTGGGAAACGGAGATAGGAGTCACTTGTTTTCACTGAGGGTGGATCCCTGAGGCCAGGAAGCAGGGTTGACCAATCCCCTAACTTTCTGAGGAGCTGGGAGGGCAGAATGATCCTTTGTTTAGCTGTGGACTGAGATTGTCTTGCGATGGTCATGGGACTTTTTTGAAGAGGGAGCTATTGAGTAGAGTAGAATAATATGTTACTAATATACTTCACAAAGCCAACAGTATTTGTCTTGGTTAGAGTTTCTATAGCTGCAATGAAACACCATGACCAAAAAGGAAGTTGGGGAGGAAAGGGTTTGTTTGTCTAACACTTCCACATTGCTGTTCATCACTGAAGGAAGTCAAGGAGATAAACTCAAACAGTGATGGATCCTGGAGGCAGGAGCTGATGCAGAGGCCATGGAGGGGTGCTGTTTATTGGCTTGATTCCTCTGGCTTGCTCAGCCTGCTTTCTTATAGAACCACCAGTCCAGGACCGGCACCACCACCTGGGCTGGGCCCTTCTTCATTGATCACTAATTGAGAAAATGTCTTACAGCTGTTTCTCATGGAAGCACTTCCTCAACTGACACTCCTTCCTCTCTGATGAATCTAGCTTGTGTCAAGTTGACACACAAAACCAGCCAGTACAGTATTTATTAAACAACACTATCTGCCAGACCTAAGTTATGTACTGTAGATATGTTAGGGAACATTCCAGTTTCCAGTTAGTAATCTGCATGATGGGAAGATATAAAGCAACCATTTGTCTTTGCAGAGTCTGTGGGTTGGGAGTTCAAACATAAAGTCCAAATATTTAATTTCCCCTACATAGTGTTTGAAATCTCAGTTTTAAGATTTTATAGCCAAGAACTGAAAGTCTAATTCACTTGCATGTCTGATTGTTGGTAGACCTTCTATATTTTGTCATGTGTCCTAGGCTTCCCCTCCAACATGGTTGTTGATTACAAAGGATCATTCCAAGAGACAAAAACTAGACCTGCTTTGTGGCCTAGCCTCTGATGTCACAGGAATCACATTTACCATGTTCTGTTAGTTGGAGTAGTGATGAACCCCTAGTCAGATCCAAAGGGAGGGGACATCCCTTCTTAAAGAACATATGATGTGTGTGTGTGTGTGTGTGTGTGTGTGTGTGTAAGAGAGGGTTAGAGATGGATCAATGGTTAAGAGTGAATAATGTTTCAGAGGATCCAATTTTGATTCCTGGCACCCATGTCAGGTGGTTCTTAACAGCCAGTTACTCCAGTTCTGGGTGATTCAACACTTTCTCTGGCCCTCAGTGGTGCTGTACTCACATGTACACACACACACACACACACACACACATACATACAATTGAAAATAATGAAAAAATTAAAAGAAGTGTAAGAGAGACTTGAAAAACTGACAAAGTATTAACAAAGAACAAAGTGTATTTGAAAAATAAAAATAACTCAATTTTCAAAATGAAAATTTAACAAATTGAAGTGAAAACATGTTAAATAGCAGATTTGTATTAGTATATGAAAAAATTAGGAAAGTATAAATTGTATTAAAATAAACAAACTAGAATGTGTTAGAATGCAGCCGAGATGTTTGAAAATAGAAATAATGAATGACTAGTGAGGACTGGTAAGATGGCTCAGCAGGTTAAGGGCCCCTACAAGTTATCTTTTAACCTTCACACATATGCTATGGCACCTGCACCTCTCTCCCCCTCAAAGTAAATAACAAACAAATAAACGTTAAAAAAAGTATGGAACTTCTGGTTAGGTCTACAGCAGAGCCTGTAGGGATATTTACCTTCTCATACAGGAACTCTTCTGAAGGTTGACAAAAGGTTACTTTACCAACATTTTCTCTGCCAAGCTTCTCTTAAGCCACCTACAATACTGAGCTATCTGGTGGGTTCCTCACTGTCAGAGAGGACAGAAAGCAACCATGTCCACCCAAGAATAGCATGAAGGTGAGGCCCAGGCTAGGGAAGGAAAAATTCCACATGACCAGTGAGGTATGAAGGGACCAGGGCCACCTAGAGCCTTCAGTCCAAGTGGTAAAGTGATGCCAGACCCATCACCCTCTCACAGGTCAGAGACTGATCTAGAAGTGGTGTTTTCCCATTTTAAATGGCAGAGCAGGACTGGGTAAGACATAGTTATTTGACCATAAATACTGGTTAGCTCTGTTTATACTCCAAAGATAAATTGCCCAAAAGAAGACAGTGTGGACTGTGTCCTTCTGCTCTGGAAGCTATTGATTTATTTCCTGGACATATTTCATTGAGCTGGAAACTAATTCAGTACAAGAGGACCTATGTCAAGTCTGCAGATCTGTCCCTTGGGAGTCAGAGGCTGAGATACCCATTATCAAGGTATCTCACAACAGAGTCTGGCTGTGCAATTTTGCACTTAAAGTCAGGGAGATATTTAGACAGGCTATGGCTACTAATCTTGCCTGCTTTGCTGGCTGCCTCCAAAATCCTTTAGCCTCAGGGAAGGCATCAGTTTGGAATCTTGTTGCCTTGGCCATACTGCAGAGATCTAAGTCCAGGTAACCATTAACCAACTGTGCGAGAGTGGATGGGCAACACTAGATTTTGGATGAAGTACCAAGACCTTTGCCTGAGCCAGGCTGGACAGTATTGGTTGATCAATCCTGGTCCTCTTGGGATAGCTCGTCCATCATACCCAGAGGAGAGACCTCAGAGTAGTTCTTATCTGAACCACTGGGTATCACCACAGGTGGCTCTTGTGATGATTATTTTTCATCATCAACTGCATTTAGAATCCTCTAGGAAATACAACTCTGAGCATGTCTGTGAAGATATTTCCAGAGAGGATGGAAGGCCTGCTCTGATTTGAGTAACACCATGCCATGTGTTAGGGTATTTTTAAGGACAGAGCTGAGTACCAGTGTTCATCTCTCTTTGCTTCCTGACTGTAGATGCAATGTGACCAGCTGCTTCACTTGTCCATTTCCATATTTTTGGACTGCATCTCTTCTTAAACACTGAGCCCAGATAAACCTGTTTTTTTTCTTAATTGTATTTTATTTATTTGTTTTTTACTAAGTTTTTATTGATCCTTTTAAATGTATATAAGTCATAAAGCATTAGCAAAACTTCTGCTTGCAGAGCGGTCCTCTTGTCTGCCCATGTTCTTCCTTCTCATGTTTTTCCAACTGTAGACCAAATCATAGATGATGATCCCTTTACTGGTCACATAGCTCTTAGTTTAATGAGCAGAATCAGACAGAATCAGAAGAGTCTGACTCCTCAGACTCTTCAAAGAACCTTGAGTTTAACCTGCAGAAGCAAAGTGTTTTGTTCCCAGGGACAAAACACTTGTCTTAGGGGGAAGCCCCAGTTCCTTCATATATAGGTAAAATAAGTGGCAGTTGCAATCACTGTTTTGTTTTGGGCTGTCAAATTCTCTCCAGTTATTCAGGCATGTAGTTGGAGATTCTATAGCTACAACCAGCTATGCACTTGGAAATATGCTGCTTTTATTTATTTGTGAAGACAGATTCTTACCCTGGCTAACCTAGAAATTGCCATACACACTAGGCTGACTTGGACTTGGCAGTGATCCTCCTGCCTCTGCCTTTCAAATAGTTAAGATTATAGGCATGCACCACCATGCCTGGCTCTTTAAATGACTTTTATCAAGTAAAACTAGTACTGTCTTGGATACTTTTTTCCAAGGATTGATTTTTTTTACCCCTTATTATGCAGAGGGGAAGGAACAAAGGACCTCTTTGTAATCAGAGGGTTTTTTTTGGGGGGGGGCCACTAGCTCATAAAAAACAACATGGAGACTTATTATTATAAAAGCTTTGCCTATAGCTTAAGCTTGTGCCACTAGCTCTTATAAATTAAATTAAGCCATTTATATTAATCTTTTTCTCCTCGTGACTTTTTGCCTCTTTTCCATCTTGTACATTCTGTTTTCCCTCTGTGTCAACTGGCATCTCTCTTGGGCCTAGATTCATCTCCCCTTCTCTCTCTGCCAAGAAATCCTGCCTAACCTCTTCCTGCCTAGCTATTGGCCGTTCATCTCTTTATTAAACCAATCAGAATATGCCTTGGCAAAGACATATCTTCACTGTGTGCAAAAAGATTATTCCACAACACCTCTTGGTGTGAGTACCTACAGAACAGTGAGTCTCTAAGCCATGTGGGTGAGGACAGGGACAGTATTTTGAGGCCCTCCTTGAGCACACATATCTGACTGACTGACATGCTGTGCTCATCTCAATGTTGTCATAGTAACAGTAGCCCATTCTCTTTTTTTAGATGTGGGCACAGGTCATTTTACCTGGGGTACTGTTCTGACTTGTGACCTTTTCTTTTATAAAACATTTAATTATTTTGTTTTTTTTTTTTGAGACAGGGTCTCACTACATAGCTCTCGCTGTCCTGGAACTTACTATATAGAACAGGCTGGGCTCGTACTCACAGAGATCTGCCTGTCTTTACCTCCTGAGAGCTGGGGTTAAAAGCATATGCCATTACTCCTGGCTCTTATTTATTTTATGTCTTGTTTGAATTCATGTGCTTGCAGTGTTATATAAAGAGGTCAGAGAACAACTTGTGGAGTCAATTCCTTCTATCCTATAGATTCTGGGGCTCAAACTTATATCATCTGGCTTGGAAACAAATACCTTTACTCTCTATGCCATCTTGCCAGCCCTGACCTTGTGATTTGACTGGCATGTTCTAGGTCTTAAGTGGGAACAAAGATTGAACTGTGCCAACCTCTTGCCCAGCCTTCATGCTCCTCCCATGCAACCTAGCCATCTTCTGGCCTAGCCCCTATTAGTCCCCTGTCCCCCATTTGTCTGTCCCATGTGAAGTCACACTAGCTCTTCCTCCACAGTTCTCTCAGGAAGTCATGTGGGAGATAGCATTAGCAAGCTCTGTTACAGACCTGGAAATAGGCCAAATGATTCAACGGAGGTCATAACATACCGTACATTATAGTGAAAGGGGAGCGCAGGGGCCTGCTTTCGTCCTACCCGGCTCCCGCACAGCTAGTTTATACCC
>LOJH01047524.1:0-13197 GCA_001685095.1 Ellobius talpinus
AAAGAAAGAAAGAAAGAAAAAAGAAAGAAAGAAAATAATAAAAAGAAAAATACTAGCTCGAGTACAACATGGGGGTTGAGGTCTCCCTCACACTAAATTTCTTAATAACTAAGAGTTTGATGTGTAGTGAGTGCCTTGATTCAACCTCTTGCCCCTAGAAAAGTTTCTAGAACACAGAAGGTACACAGTATGTACTTGTTGAATAAATGCCTGGATAGACGGATAGATGGAAGGATGAATACTCACTTTGTCTACTGTTTCAACTTGGATTTTGTCCATGTATGTGTGTTTCTAGTTTTAATGTTTCTATGTTTTAATAACTGATTGGGTTTTTTTTCTGTGATTGCAATCTTACTTTAATCCCAACCATCCACACCCTTGCTCCAAATGTTAAAACCTACTTGTCTTCTGGCCCCACTTCCTTGTTTGTCTAGATGCCATTTTCTGCAAGGCCTGGTTTAAACTCTTCTTGAAGCCTCTGCCAATCAACAGAACTCATACCATGTCCTTCTCTTTGGGCCCCCACCATTGTTCAAGCTCACTATTTCCCAAGATATCCACTAGAATATGGTTCAATTTTTCTTTTTCTTTTATTTAACTATGATTATATATATACATATATATGTGTATACACATACACACACATATTCCACAAAGCACTAGTCCTTAATGTCTCACAAACACTAGCTATTTATGATAAAAAAACACATCTGAGATAGGTCTGGCTATGCAGAAGTAAACAACTGTCATTGTTTTGGGTCATGTATGTATGCATGTGTGAATGTGTGTCCAAGCACGTAATCACATGTACACACAAATACATGTTACATGTGCGCATAGGTCAGAGGTTGATGCCAAGTGTCTTCCTCAATTGCTCTTCACCTTATTATTCAAGACCCAGTCTTTCAGTGAACCTGGAACTGACTGGCAGGCCGTCAGATCCTAGAGACTTCCTGTCTCTCCCTCTTCAGCACTGGGACCACAGGCACGCACTGCCAAGCCCTGGGTTTTACATTGGTGCTAGTGGAGCCAATCAAATTCTAATGCTTTCACAGCAAGTACTTTACTAAGCTATCTCAGGAACACACTATACCCTGCCCCCGTCCTGCTGTCGCTCTCCTCCCCGGCCCTGCTGTGGCTCGAATGTCTCTGAGACACCAAGGTGCATCTGACTTTGTAACGTGTCCCAGCCTCCATGATCACTGAGACCTGAAAACACCACAAGCCTCCTGCCCCTTCAAAGACAGTTTGACAAACACTGGTTGATGCCATGTTCCATCTCTAATGGCTGATGGAGGAGTCTCTCAGTTACCTAAAATGGTTGAAATAACTATCAATGTGAAAGGCAAAGGCAGAGAGTCATCAATCTTCCATTCTGGAAATTTTGCTTGCTTCCTGGTTTGTTTTTAGAAGATCCTGGATGGTTCTACGGCTCAATAATACACAAAGAGAGATCATTTTTAAATCTAAATTTACTCTTTGCGGTCCTCGGACTCTAGGTAAAGAAACAAGCTATGAAAAGTAGCTTTGTGGTCTTCCAACCATGGGGAAAGACAGAGCAGGGGGCAGGGGGAACAAAACTGGGCAGTTGTCCAGAGTAATAAGCAAGGCAATTTGAATAAAAGAGACAAAATATGATAGCAAGGCAGATTGACCCAAAATGTAGGGTTTGAGAAGTCAGTTAGGACTGTTGCCAGCAGGGGCCCAAAAAGCATCTGGCCAAGCTAACTCCTGACCTCACACGTGTGGAGTACACGCTTCACATGTAAGCACAGTGCCACTGACCGACCGGCGTCAGCGGAGTCAATAAGTTCCCCGAGGAAAGAAACTATCAGTCCACCGGACCTGCAGAGGTACATCTAGGTGTTGCCACACTCTCAAAGATTACACTAAGCGCTTCCTCTCAGCTGTGAATTTACACACCAGGGCTTTTCTGATACTCCTTGATAAACACCACGTCGCCAATAGGCTATCTGCTCACGTGACATGGTGCCCAGCACAGGAGGTATTCAATAAACATCCGCTGATGGATGAAAGAAAGGCCAGAATAATAAATGACTACTCCACTCCAACCACTGTTCAACATCTTCTGTCTGGCCCACTGCCTTAGCTAGGGTTTCTATTGCTGTGAAGACACCAGGAGCACGGCAACTCCTATAAGGAAAACACTGAATTGTGGTGACAGCTTACAGTTCAGAGGCTCAGTCCATTATCATCATGGTGGGACATGGTGGCATACAGGCAGACATGGTGCTGGAGAGGGCTGAGAGTTCTACATGTTACAGGCAACAGGAAGTAAACTGTGACAATGGAGAATATCTTGAGCATATATAAACCTCAAAGCCCGTCTCTACAGTGACACACTTCCTCCAACAAGACCACACCCACTCCAACAAGGCCACACCTCCTAAAAGTGCCACTCCCTTTGTGGGGGTTGCACCTACCATCTTCCTTTTCTGCTCAGATTCTGAGTTTCTAGGAGCACATCGTGAGTCCGCTGGATTAGAGCATGTGAAGATGGGCACTCCTACGAGACGGGCCTGGAAGAGCGGGCCTCTCGAGAGTCTGTTGACTGACTGGTGAGTGGGCTTCCCAGACTTCCTGAACAGCTCACACTCTGGAGAGCCATCAGATGGGTGAGAAAAGACACTTTCCATTCACAAGATGATTCCATCTGCCTGACACTAGGAGATGCTATGCTCTGAGAAACAAGCCAACGGCTCTATTCAAGGTGGATACAGGCAACACCAAAGCATACCCCCCCAATAATAAATTCTAGATTCACCCACCATGGTTTTTGTTCCAAACCCTTCTTGAATCGATTACATTTCTGACCTTAAATACTTTCTGGGTGGCAAACTCAGTGAGTGTTCGCCTATGCTACTAAATAGAAGAGCCTCCCCCTTCCCCCCTCCTCACCTCCCAAATGTGCTGGCTAGGGTTACAGGCACACAGCAACACAGCTGGCTTAAAGGCGACCTCCATAACACTTCAAGGAGAGAGAGATAGGATGGGAAGAAGACAGACGAGGTAGGAGGTCATTGCAGTACTGGAGTTTGGTAGCAGGCTTGAGTTTCTCCTCTGGGCCTGCCAGAGGAGTCCAAAGCCGTTCCCTCTGGAGTTTCTCTTTTGTTTGGATGTGGGTGACTTACACTGACATGGTACATCCCTGCCCTCATGATTCTCTCAGCCCGGCATAGGCCTCTGAGCACGTCACATGCTTTCTGACAGAAAACTAAACTTCAACCAGGTATAGCCCTGCTGATTAGCATTATAATCGACTGTAACTACTTAACAAGCCCATATACACCCAGAGGAACTTGGAGAGAAATGTGTTTTGCCAAGTGTAGCTTTTATTTATGTAAAACAGTGCAGGCCTGCTCTGGAGTTCGTTTAGCCTGTGTGAAGCCACTGGATGTTGTGCAGGTACATGCATCAGTGAGCCCGTGAGTTCAGGGGCTGCTGTCTCAAATTTCATATCTTGTCACTGCCAACTGCAAGGATTTTTTTTTTGGTAGATAACACCCCAGTTAAGAATTTAAAGCTAATAAACTGCAAATAAGGACAAGTGCTATTTCTGTGTTTCTTCTGACCACAGCACCTTCTACAGGCTCTGGGTACCCAGATGGTACACAGCTCCCACTTTTAGAAGCTTTAGACTTGGTTAAAAAGGAAAGTCTTTGGTGTAGTGCAAACAGACCCGTGGAAATCATAGTGCATTCTCCTGTCGGAATGCCTTCAAAGACTTCCCTAAAATTCCTCCTCCTCTCTTTGAACCGTGAGTGCTTGTGAACAAAGTGAGTGCTTGAACCAACCGAGAAGTTAATCTATCTCTCCACCTCACCAGAGAACCTTCCTGTGGCAGTAGATGGAGATCAATGCAGACAGAGGACCACACCAGCACTACATGCAGACAATGTGAGGGTATAGAGAGCTCAGCTCTCAGGGAGCTGGCTGCATCACATCATCTCCCTGCAAGGCTCAAGGCTCACTGTAGAAGAGAGGAGTCAAATGGAGTAGGTGCCTACAATGGAACTGTGGCTATGACCACATTCCAGGACCTGTCCACCATCAAACCAGACCAAAGTCTAGCATAGATAAGGAGGGGCTGATGAGGTCCCATCCCTAGCTGAGGTAACTGATGGCTGCTGGAGAGGGATGCAGGTGATGAGAGGTTGTCTCTACTCTACTAGATGGTTCTAGATCCATGCACATACAGTCAGCACTAAGTGGACTCAGCGAGTTTAGAAACAGAATACATGAAATTGGGAGAGGAATGTGATGGAGTGAGTAGGAGAACCATTGGAGGGGAGGGAATTGGAGATGAATTTCATTAAAAAATACATTACAAGCATGTATGAAATTCTCAAACAATAAAACATGATATGAAAAAGAAATACCATCTAATGCTTGCCATTTCAGTCTTCCCAAACATAAGTCAAGCTCTCATGCTCCCCAGAGGCAGGAACTGTGGCACACGCACCTCTGTGTGACCAACAAACACCCCAGTATCTGCCAAGGTGCTGCACCATGATAAGTACTGAGAGAATACACATCTCTCTGTTGGCATTCACCAACAGATGCAGGGCAGGTTCTGGCTGGGTTGCTGAGAAGACAGAAAGAAATAAAAACTTCTGTTTTTATAGAACATCTGTCTTAATGTTAGACAAGAAATTAATAAGAAAATATGAAATGTAGGAGAAAGATGAGGGAAAAAGAAGCCATGTAAAGGAATGTATAAAATGGTGTATAAACTGGAAATGCAGAGAAAAATACAATCCAAGTACAATGCCATATACATATAAAAATGTTATGATGAAACTCATTATTTTGTGTGCTACCTTAAAAATTAATAAGCCTTTAAAATTAAAGAAGTAAAATGTCTGGGAAAGCCAGGCATGGTGACTGTAATCTTGGTACTTGGGAGGTTGAAGCCAAAGAACTGAGGGCTGTGATTAGCCCAAGCTACATAGTAAAGCTCCGTCTCAAAATAATAATCAAATAATAAGACAAAATCATAAATCCTGAAAAAGAGTGACATTTTGGATAAGACTACTAGAAAAAGCTTTCCTGGGAATGTCACATTCGAATAAATGTTTGAGCCAGGAAGCTCACTGTAGATGAAACATTCTAGAAAAATGGGAGAGAAATGAAGGAAGATTGAGGCAGGTACATGGTGTGTCTAAGGTGACCCCAGGGCCCTTATGACTAAAGACTCACAAACAAGGTGAAGGTGGACAGCAGTAGGCAACAAGCCAGGGAGGCCCAGAAGACTTGTCTGGATTGTCTTACAGGAAGGAATTGCGTTTTTTTTCCCCTGAGGGATTTTTTTTGACAAAGTTCAGGCAAGGTGGAACCAATTAGGGGACGGTTGAGATAATCCAGACGCAAGGTAAGTGACGTGGGCCCAGGAGAGGAATGGAAGATGATAACACTTGGGAATCGATCCTTACAGCAGACGTGGCAGATGCTGCTGCTGTGGACTGGATATGGGGTGGAGGCAAAAATGAGGGGCGTCAAGGATAATTGAGAAGGGGAGAACTAGGCATACAATGCCATACAAATTGATTTTTAGCTGCACCATACACAATCAAATGTCACTGAAGCTAAGAAAAGCCTGCACATAAACTCTGAGGTTGCAAGTTCGGTATGGTCTGGAGACAGGAATCTAAAGTTAACAGCATTGAAAATATATTTAGATCTTCAAACTAAATAAGGTTGGTACAGTCAAACCAAACACTAGCTCCTAAATTCTCCTATTTCTGATCACTAATCATCTTCCAAAAATAATGTCTCCAATAGCAATAAATCCTAGGTCTGCCAAAGCAATCTGATCAAAAGTGATGAAATTGCTTTTAAAAGCTGAGGAGCTATTGTCCATTGATAGCTGCTGAGGGAGTGAGAATCAGTTTTTAAGGGTATGGCCACTGGCTGATCCACCATGTTCCAGTGGATGCCACATGCCTAGGAGAAGGTAGACAGCACAGACTGTAGTGGATGAGCTTTGAGAAATGAGGGCACCAAGGTGGGTGGGAAAGGAAGAGGGGTGGAGCTGGGAGGAGCTGGGGAGATGAGTATAGTCAAAAATACAACAAACACACAATTCTCAAAGGATTAATAAAAGAAGAATTGTTAAATATAAGTAAATTAAATTTACTTTTAGACGATCTAAGACTTTTTATAAAAACACATTCACAGAGCAAGGAGAAAAATGTCTTTCACTAGGCCGTATGTTCATCTTAAGATGTTCATCTAAATCTATGACTATCAACCCATAAGTCTTTGGATATTAACACAATTTGCTAAAATGCTATGTGGCCAGACCTTTCTGTGAGCTTCATAGGACTTCCTTACTTCATCCACACAACAACCTAAGAGGTTACGAATTCTCATTGTTCCGTTTTACTAACCAAGAAACAGGCATCTGGGGCTTAAGTCACAGGTCCAAGGCTGTAACTGGTGAGTGTCTGGGAACTACAGTGAGAACTCAATGATTCTAAAGGCAGGTGACTACTGGGGAGCAAGAAAGCCTCAATTATCCACTACACTGGCTGGGTATGGGGGGGAGAGGGAGGGGAGGAAAGGGAGGGAGGGAGGAACAGATCACAGAGTATGCTTGACTGTCATAAAGCAGGAGTATGGATGTGCTAGGCCAAGACCAAGAACTAACTAATAGTTATACAATACCCTATATGCCAAGGGGAGCAATATTGAATTAGACAACAAGTATCACAGCAATAGGGAAGACATCTACGAAGGGATCTTGGATGGATAATTGCCATCCTAACCATGCCCCCTTTATAGATCCTATCCACTGAAAAAAAAATCAGAAATTCCCTAAGAGGATAGAGACATGACCTTGTGCAATGTACAAGGACCCAATCAGGAGGAAGTCTGTTTCACAGGGCCATGTCCCCAGGATCCATGGGGATATCAGAATCAATAGTTAGGGGCTGGACCCTGGCAGTGGTACTGTAATAATCTCCCTTAAGTGATTCTTGTTGATCAAGGCAGAGCCAGTCCACTAGCCTACCATTTCCAGTGCTGGGGTATTCAGCTGGGCAATTAACAAACATTCTTTGAGTAGATACTAAGGGCCAGGCATTGGTCCAAGCACACTGCAAATATAAACTCAATTCCCCTACAGCCATCATTTCAGGCAGATGATTTTTACCATCATTCATTTTTTACACAGGAAGAAACCAAATTTCAGAAAGGTTAAATGGCTCACTAAAGGTCACAGAAGACTTAGGTCACGGGGAAAGGTGGCCTTAAAACCCAAGCAGTCTAG
The DNA here is from genome assembly GCA_001685095.1 of Ellobius talpinus. Taxonomy (NCBI): domain Eukaryota; kingdom Metazoa; phylum Chordata; class Mammalia; order Rodentia; family Cricetidae; genus Ellobius; species Ellobius talpinus. The sequence goes on from LOJH01047524.1 coordinate 7,292, forward strand.
ACCCAGCATGGACCCTTAGCAGCTGTCACAGTGAGCTTCAGTTGTTACTTTGGCATACCTGAGAAGAAGGAACTCTTCTCCATCAGACTGGCCTGTGGCATGTCTGTGGTGTATCTTCACAATTGCTACCAGGAGGACCCAGTCCACAATGAGTGGTGCTACTCCTGGGCAGGTGGTCCTGAGTTACATGACAAAGTTGTGTATGAGCCTGAGGAAGCAAGCCAGTGGCCAGCGTTCCTCCATGTCCCTGCTTCAGTTCCTACCTGGGGCCCCTACCTTGGCTTCCCTCGCTGACAGACTACGAAATGAAATAAACTCTTTCCCCTCCAAGTTAGTTTTGGTCCGAGTCGTTTATCCTGGCCACTGAAAGCAAACTGGGACACATACTCTGGAGAACTACTTTTCTCTCAGAGGATGGCGATCTTCAGACATAGCAACTACATTACCAATGCATCTGTGCCCGGCATGGTGGTGCACACCTTTAATACCCTCAGTCAGGAGGCTGAGTCAGGGAGGAGGACCTCTGTGTTTAGGCCAGCCTGGTCAACAGAGTGGGTTCTAGGACAGCCAGGGCTACCCAGAGAAACCCCATTTCTAAAAATCAATAAATACATCATAAATAAATAAATGCATCCGTGACAAGATAAATCAAAGGACTGGCACACTCCAAAGATGTCTTCCAACCTAGTACTGGTCAAAGAGCGAGCTGAGCTCACTTTATACATTACTGAAGCAATAAGTGAGGAAACCCAGACAGTGAAGAGGCCAGCAGCTGTCACCTACAGGTGACACTCAAAACCTTCTCCCTAGCTTGTGTCCCCCTAAGCAAAAGACCCCACTTAGCCTCACTCAACCTCTGCCTCATTGAGTATGAATCCTAACATGTATAGTTGACACAATTATTCTTACAAGTCTTGTTTTAAGAAATATGGGGCTAGGAGATAACTTAGCCATTTCAGGGCTTGTTGCACAACCCCAAGGACCCACACAAAAGCCAGGTGCTGCCTCAGGGGTCTGTAACCCCAAGCACCTTGCCTAGGAGGCAGGACAGGCGGATCCCAGTGACCGGCTAACCAGACCAGTGGAAACAAACTTCCTCCTTAGCGAGGAGACACTGTCTCAAAAAATAAAGTAGAGAGCTAAAGAGGTGGCTCGGCTGGTGAAGAGGCCTGCTGCGGAACCTGACTGTAAGTTTGATCCCTGGAACCCACTGTGTGGAAGGAAAAAGTAACTCCTGTGGGTTGTCCTCTGACCTCCATATATACATCCATAAACACACACATGCATGCGTGCAAGCACGCACACGTGTGTGAGTGCACATAAGTGTGCATGCTAAACAAATAAAAATAAGTAAAGGAAAATGTGGCCATCAGTAAAGAATGACATTCTAATCATCAACTCTGGCCACCACAGATTATGGAGCCCTTTCTCTGCCCACAGTTCCTATGCTAGCTGTACTTCTCAAAGCAAGCACCCCAAAGGACAGACCATTAAATGTGCATATTCTTCGCGGTTATCTCAAAGCACAGAAGCAATGGCTCTAAGGAGGCCAGGCAGTGAACCTCCCTCCCTAGTACCTTCCCCTAGTGACTCCTATGCACATCCAGGTCAGCAGCATTTCATCCATCCTCTTGGCCTCAAGCTCTGTCTACAGCAGCCCCCTCTGTCGTCATAAGCTGCAGAGTCTGTCTTCTTCACCAGCTGGAGAATAGTTCCCACAGCCTGTGCTTTTAACATTCTCCACCTCAGTCCTCAACATTTTATTCTGCTCTGGAATGTCACTGTTCAGTCCCACATCCCTAGTGATGTTAAAAGGTACTGTCTGGGATGAGCTTCCTTTCTTTGCATTTTACATCTGTATTTATTTGAATGTGAGCAAAACCAAACCAAAACCACCAAATCCAAACCTGTGGTTCTATAAGGCAAAGTGGGGCTTGAGGAAAGATTAGTACAAAGTGAAAAAACCAGTTTGGTTTTTTGCTTGTTTGTTTGCTTGCTTTTTTAAAAAATATATTAAATTATAGTTCAGGCAGCAGTGAAATAAGAAGACTTAAACTGGGTAAACTTGGCTCTGCCGTGTCCTCAGCTCAGCCATGTGTATCCATTCTGCAGCCTGAACATAGGCTCTCTCCACGCCTTTCTGCCGGCGGTGTCCAAGCTTGGCACATTGTGTCCTCTACAGGTGTGTCTTTGAACATGACCTAAACTTTGACACTCAATGTGCGTGCATACCCTCCTTCCAGGAGCCTTCCTGAATTCTCCCAACCCTCCTAGCACACTCTGGTTTTGAACTTCCAACCTACTGTAGTGCCTGCCACTCATTTGGAACTGAATGACCACTTAAGTATCTATATGCATCTGCCTCGTGTCCTTTCCCTAGAGAAATGCAAGTCCCTTGAGAGTAACCTGTGGCCTCTTATTTTATCCCTAGGTGAGTTAGAATGGTAAGATTCCCTAGTAGAATTTGATCATATAGGGAACTCAGTGGGCAGGTGAGAGTAGAGCCGGCTGAGGTACTCCACAGTAAAGAGAGGAGCACATCGGATTACTTCAGGCCGGGCTTCATAGTCATACCTATGAACGGGTACGTCTCTCCACTTCTTCCAAGAAGGGTACTCAAGGTTTAAGCCCAGGAAATTACACCTGCAGCTGTGATGCTGTGGGTGTACTTGGGTGACAGACATGGAAAAGGTGGTCCCTTTGCAACTTGACCTGTTTCCAGGCTGCTCAGCACTGTTGAGCTGGGGTCCCCATATTCACTCCAGAGAGCAGCCTCAGCATCTCCCAGTCCCAACCAGCTCACCACTCGATTCATTCTTTGGACTGCTCTCGGTCTTGTTTTTAATCTGTCCAATGCCTGTCATATCCAATTCACACTTGCTACAAGGCAGAAGAGATAATGATTTTGAAAGCACTTTACGTTATCACACACAATAAAAATGTCAGGGCCATAGCATATGAATCTGCAGGGCTAATAAATAGCCTGGGAAGCCAGACAGGCTGTTCCCCACTGGGCAACAGTGAGCAACAGGAGGTGAGGGCTCAACCTCGAACCCACCTGTGCTTGCCGTGCGACCTTGGGTACCCACTTAGCTTCTCTCGAACTCAATGTCCTTGTCTGGAAATTTTGCCTGTGCACTAGAAGATCTGGTCTAGAGCCAAAACCAGCATAAATGTAAGAACCTTGGAGAATGGCTATAAAGCAACAAGCTCTGACTGCATGCACACTTCCCTAGAAGAGCCAAGGAGAGAGAGTACTATCCTGTTCTGCCCTGTGTTTGGAGTCGACCTCAGTTCAGTGTTACCAGAGACACTCTGACACATCCTTCCAACTGCAACGTGCATGTGGAAAACACAGACCTGCTGTTCACCTTCACTGCTCTCTGCCCTCTGTTTATCCCCTCTTAGCACCTCCTGCAAAGCGCCCCACCTTCCTGCTACTCTAGTCAAAGCTTTCTTCCCCTTTTTATGCAAAACCACAGATGTTTAACACTCAAGTCTGTTTCTGAAGTTAGTAATCCCTCCAAGGCCCTTTGGGTATCACCATGGATAACAGTAGATTGACAGCGAGCCAGAAGAAAAGGAAAGTCGAGTTCAGGATCCTATAGTTTGCCTGCTGTCTAAAGTGGAAATCACAGAGCTCCTAGAGCTCAGCTCATGTGGCTTACTAGGGTTGTCCTGAAAGCCCTGTTAGTAACCATGGTTCCCGGAAGGTTCTATCACAGGCAGGAGCAGAAAAAGAGCAGATTCTCCCCCTCCCATTTCCCCCTAAAAGTCCCCTTCCATGAAAAATATGTTTAAAATATGAGGTAAAATGATATGCCAAGGACATGTGCACCCTCTGACCCCTAAGATATTCACGAAGTTATCTGTGTTTTCAGCAGAAAGCGGTTCTTCTGCAGCTCTTCATGAGGCAGCAGACAGCTCCCTGTGCAAACCAAAGAATCCTGAAAATATATTCATCCATAGCAACACTTGCTCCAGATAGAAGCATGTAGCAAACCTGAAGACAGAGCTATTCGTTTCCTAATTTAACACTGTTCCTCCGAGAAGAGAGGGGGTGGGAGAGGCTGGTTTCTCTAACTGTCCAAGTGCCAAGGTTGAAAGCATCTGGTTTAAGGTATATCGGCAAGGCCTTTCCCCCCATCCCTAATATTTGACAGTGTAATCAGTTAACAATTAACTAAATTTCAAAAATAGTGTTTGATCCTACAGCGTCTTGGCAATCAAAGTATGGAAGCATATCACGTTAAGATTCTAAGTCCCGACTTCTATAACCACAAACACAGTCCTTTTTAAAATACAGCATTCTAAATAGATGGGCAAAACAAGCTGGCCTGGTGTTTCTGGGACTGACACCGTCTTGCTGTATGTCAGCAGATGAGTTGACCAATGATTTAGGAACAAGAAGGCTTCCTACCAGAGGGATTTTTAAAACGACTCACTGGGCTACCCAGGACAACGCCAGGCTGCACAAGAACCTCCAGTCTGAGCTACACGTGTCTGTCCAAGGACAGAGAGACCCTCCCTACACACAGTCACTCAGCCAGCCCACCATGCACTTGCAGAAGGTCCCTTCTGCCAAGCTATGCACCAGTATTCTTGGGCTCTCCCAACTCGCAAACCCCTGGCACTGCCCATTTTCGGGAGGGCACAAAGGAGACGGGAGATAGTGCCCACCTAGCAAATCTCATCTTTCTTATCCTAATGTGTATGTCTCTCCAGCTACGAAATGAAACGTGCATCTTCAAGGAAATTGAGACGTATATGCACACACAAACACACATCCTTGAGCCTCACGACCAATCCCGAGGCAGCAGGTCTTTCCCTGGGACCCCGGGCTCCTGGACGTGGAGGGGCTGGACTCACCCAGTCCTCGAAGTGACGGCTCCCATTTTGCAGCAGCTCCTCGAACTGGATGGTGCAGTTGGCCACGAAGTCGTCGTAGCCTATAGGAGCATCATGAAAGACAGCCAGCTCGATCTTGCGCCCATTGCACACATCAGTGACGAACTCATCGTGCCAGGCCGGGCTGTTGGTCTTCTGCTTGGTGGCTGTTTGGCCGATGCGCGAATCGTCCACGTTGAGAGCAATATAGGGGTCCAGGAGGAAAGTCTGTGGCCGGGGTCCCACCGCATGGCGTAGCGACCAGGCTGTGGGCTTCAAGCTCACGGCCTCGCAGATTTTGATCTTAAGAAGGCCATTGAATACTACCATGGTCGGGGCGGGGAACTAGAGCCGGGGTCACTCCGTCCGCCCCGAGGGCAGGAATGAAGAGCAGGCAGCAGGCACGCTGGGAGCCTGGGGGACTCCTGGGTCCCCTCTCGCCCCACCCCACTCTTGCTACACCTTGTGGCGCTGCGCCCTGGCGCCGGCGATTCTCAGCGAGTGCATGTATTTCCTCGCCGGATTCCTAACGGAAAACAGGGAGGGGGGAGAGTTGGAGACGTCCGTTTTTGGAGCAAGTCTCTCCCCCCAACCACTGGCGACACCTCCACGGGAGGAGACAAGCTGTCGCCTCCGCTGCAAGCCGCGGGGGCTGACTCGCTGCCTCTCTGGTTCTCCGGGTCCGTGTGCGGAGAAGCAGGCGCCGCTCCCGGCGCTCACCTACCTTTACGAAACATAGTCCCCCGGCAATTTCGAGTCCCAGAGGGGGAGGGGGCGACGGGACGGGGCGGGGACGAGAGCCGGGGGCGCAGATTTCAACCCGGATCCTCTTCGCCCACCCAGCGCCTGCCTCGGACGGCGCGGGGTGGAGGGTGAACTGAGGGATGTGCTGTCTATCCGGAGGGATGCATGTCGAGAGGAAATGGTCCTCCCCGGAGCCAATTTTTTAAAAAATCCACAAGCCTCACAACCAGCCCCGCCGCCGCCTCTGGGACCAAGCAGTGAAGCGCCGCAGCTGG
>LOJH01047525.1:0-13197 GCA_001685095.1 Ellobius talpinus
CATGGCTTACCGGGAAGATTCTAACCCATGTCCATCTTGGGCCAGAGTTTCATGGTGTCTCCCTGACTCTGTTTTCTCTCTCCCACAATTCTGTTGTCTTCCACACCTACCTATGTTCTGACCTATCAGGCCAAGCAGTTTCTTTATTAATTAACCAATGAAAGCAATAGATAGATAGAAGACACTCCTACATCACCAATACCCTCTTCATAACACCGTGATGCTATCTTAGGGTAGTGTCTCCAGATCAAATCCATATCTCGTGCTACACAATACCAAAGGAACTATAATTTGGGCTGCAATGATACAAGTTGGACACACATTCAGCACTATTCAAGAATAGTTTTAGGGAAATGCCAGTTGTAATTCATTAAGAAAGCATGGGCTATACACATGGGCTATCTGTAAATACAAGGGCGAAGTATGCATAACCAGAAACTGCCTATATCATCTTTTTGCCATGTTAACATGGTTTATATTTCCTACTATTGGGTTTTATGCTATAAGAAATAAAGGGAATAACATACTTAAGAGACAGAACTGTGTTGGTTCTCATCAAATCACATCTGCCAACTACAAACAGATCTTTCTTTTGGGGGGAAAAAGAAAAAGAAATGATTCTCTTGCCAATCTTCATGAATGCCTTCAATGTCTTCTCATAACAGCCTAAATTCTGCTGCAAATTTCTTCTTCCCTTCAGAACTGATGATCAAAAGAAGGTGCAAAAACTTTTCTTAATTAATCACCCACTGAAACCTCCACTGCCAGAAAGTAACTTAGATAGGTGTGACTCCATTTAAGTGAGAAAGCAAAGACAAGGAAAGAAGTTTGGCTTTTGTTCTAAGAGTCAAAAAAACAAACCTCCAGTATACACATAATTCAGAGCTGGCTGCTCTGTTTTACAAAGAATGGGCGATGTTTGTCTTTGGAAAGTATGTAATGAAAGGTACTTGGATACTGACCTTTTTTAAAGAAATAAAAATAAAAGCATTCTGGTTGGGGAATATGAAAATAATATTTCCTATATGCAATAATTTCCACAAAGCTCTGTTCTCAACAGTTCATAGGCATTTGATAGCTCATGTTGAAACTTGCAGCAAATATTCTCTTGATTTTTTTACATGTGTCAATGTGAGTACACATGTTTACATTGAGTGGGTACTTGCAAGTATGGGTATGCATCCATAAGTGTGTGCACGTGTGTGAAGAAAGACTTATGTGTTCTTTGAATTCTCTCTTTGTGCTCAGGCAGGGATTTTTCCTGAATTAGTTTATCACTTTGGCTAGTGTAGCTGGCCAAGCCAGCTTGCCACAGCTATTCCCACTTTCTACCACCCTGGTGCTGTGATTATAGGCTGACTACCAAAACTGCCCAACGTTTTTAGAGGTGCTAGAGATAGATCCACCAGTGCTCATGCCTGTGTAACAAGCACTTTACCCACTGAGCCTTCTCCTAGGCCTCCTCTCCTAAAGTTAGGGCTCAATTTGGGAAATAATTAAAGTTGAAAATGAACAGTGGGAAAGAAAAGAGCATGTTCTCTGTATTAGGAACCTCTAGCGATATTTGTTCACCTAATTTGTACAGCTATCTCTCCTTTGATAATGTAAACCATGGTTTTCTCGCTTACCACCGAGCACTGCACAGAATATGCATACCATGCACAGCACATAATAGGAGTTTCACTGAAAGGTGTCCAATGAACAAATAAATACGTCCCCAATTGGGGAACATTATCTTTATTGTTCTGCTAGGAAAGCTGAGGTTCCGAAAGATTAAATTTCTTGGTCATGGTCCTCGTATCAACCATCAGACAGAGGCTAAACATAAGTTAGACGTGTGTATATTCTCTACTGGGGGGGCATCTATTTTCTCTACTTTGCTAGCTTTGAGAAAAGAATTATGAATTAAACACAATTCATAAAGTCCCATGCTTTAGAGGTGAGGAGGTGAAGCATTCTATAGAAATAAAAATAATGTTTATTAGATTATCCTTTGCCCATGACATGATTATACACAGTGCATTGACCAGCTTAGAATTTATTATAAGATAATATGAGCATATATTGCAGAGTGAGAACATAAAGGACCAAATCCAATTCCAATTTCTAAAATGGTTTCTAGGCATTAAGGCAAGGACATCACTTGGCCAATGCTGGGATTTCAGCCTTGTAGTTGTCTAAGAGTATGTAATTCTCCAGTCATTCAGCACCAATGCTCCTTGTTTTCTTCACATGTTTATGGTAGATAGGAATTTAAAGGTGATAGAGATCATGTTATCTTTCATATGCTCTTATTCTTTCCAATTCAATCGCAAGCAGGTAGTTAACACTTTGTAACTTGAAAAATATATGAATTTCCCTTCAAGAATATTATTCCATTTTCATAGCTTCCTTGTGGGTGGTTACTTACTTTTGTGTGTAGTTAAAAAAACATTGGAAGTTAGTAATGGGGTAGGCTTATTTTTTGTTCTTATCTTGGTACATGAAAAGTTAATGATACTAGTACCAACCATTTAACCATTTAACCAGAAATATATACCCTGTCCCTAGTTTATAATGGCCACTTTGATTGGGTAAATTTTCAAAGTTTACTTTATTATCTCTCATTTATGATCTCCATAGGATCATTGTGAATGAAACATGGTAAATAACAATATGAACTGTAGTTACTTCTAATGAGTGAGCCTTGAAATAACTGAAGCCATTTATTCACATTTTCATGTGCCTTGTTGCTATGAATTTTGACGAGCTTCTACAAAGAACAGACAAATAAGATGGATAAGTGAGTGGAGGGTGAGGACAACACATTGATGACCGACTAGAACAATAGAGACTGGTGGGTACTGTGTCCCAAGAAAACCCCAGTCATACTACTGCAAAGGAGGTGTCTTCTATTTAGATTAGACACATTTTACAATGTACCATAATAGATTCAAAAGAATATCTGTCATACTTTTGCCAAAAACAAAAAATAAGAATTTTCACATGAAATGTGCTGGTGTTTCATGTTGGCTCAAATTCTTAAAAACAAAGACCCTATGGGCCAAATAAAATATGTCTGTGGACTACATTTGGCTTGAGGATTGTGTGATTTAAAGCACATTAGGAAATGTCTGCCTCCAATAATTAGTGTTTCTTTCTTGAGCAAACAGAATGTATATCTCTGTGGACATGTTTCTGTGCTCATGATGCAGTAATTAACTACTAGATGCTCAAACAAAAGAAAGAAAGGCAGTAGAGATGTTTTTTACAAATGGACAGTGACATCCTGGCAATAAAAAAAATGAAGCTCTGATACCTAGATTGTCCAGTTAGACAAAAAACACCAACGTCTACTTTGATCTGTCCAGGAAACAAGTCTCCTAAAGACTCAAAATTAGAGAGTTGGGAAATGATTGTGCTAGTGGTAGGAAGATGGCATGTTCACCTCATATACAGATGACATGTCCTGAAATGTGGATGAGTTTGACGCTGCTTCAAAGAGAAAGCCTTCCTCTATGCGGACACGAAAGAAAATAGAAATATGGTAAAAAAAAAATCATTCTGTAGCCAAAGATTATGCCTAAGGAGCAAATTCTCTTCAGTAGTAAACATTTTACAACTCTAACTTTAAAACAGTTTTTCAAATGATAGCTTCAGGTGATCATATGTCTTTGTTCTTTTAAAATAGTTTTCATTTAAATAATGTATGTGTGTGTCTGTGTGTAAGTGGCCACATGTGCAGGTGGCCACCAAAGCCTACAGTGGGTGTTAGATCCCTTGGAGCTGGAGATGCTGATGGTTATAATCCTCCATGTGGGTGCTTGGAATCAAACTCTGGTCCTCTGATAGGGTAAGGCATGCCCCTATCTCCTGAGCCAATTCCCCTCCTCCAGTCATATAACTTCTTGGTGGACTCTTCCTCTGAAGAATATTGGAAGATCTACCCTGAATTATTTCCGAGAGATCCATTTAAAGAGTCTCAGCATCACAGAAACAAGTTGGCTCTCAGAGTGTACTGTACAGACATGGTGGCAACAAGTTCATAGCACCAAGAAAGTCAAGAAGAGCAGACACTCTGTAGAAGAGAATTAAAATGAAGACCTGCCAGTGGCAGTGTGCCAGCCCACTTCATAACTGCCGTATCGTGAGAGAATAGCCAGACAGGTGATGAAAACCATGTACTTAGATTGTAGCCTAAGATAATACCCCAACTCAGGCTAGAATAACTTTCAGTTTCTTATTTTTCAACTAAAACTTGAACTTCCCCAAATATGAGATTTAACATGAAAGAAAATCCTAAGACAAGCACTACATTCTATGTACAAGTTATTCTTATTCATTCTTTTCAAACTTGTTAGCAAAAATGGAATGTTTTTAGAGATGTGTTTTTACTAACATAACAGGTTAGAAAGAGGCCACATGGTGAAGAGGAACTGTGTGTTGCCTTAAACACACAGTGGGCATCTGAGAAAGGTACTGCCAGGCTTCCCTCTGTAGCAGTCCACTAAGGTCTCATAGTCCCAGTGTCTTACTGACTTCCAGCTACCTGGGAGTGAGAAAGGAGCAGATGACTCTATTTCGAGACTCTCACTTGCTGATGAGCTATGAACCTTCAGGCCAAGAATTCAATTACATAGCTTTATTGATTGTGCTTATAAATCTAGACTTTACTTTCCTGTGTTGAAAATGTACATTTTAAGATAAGCAACAAAGGAAAGATATGAATACATAATTAAACCTAGCACTCTGACTAAGCTTATGCCTGGCATTTACCATGGACTTATGGGTCGGGAGGGTGCAACCCAATGGGAAACAAGACACATTCTTACAGTTCTAAGAAATCAGGGCCCACGAACTTATTGTCTATGGCAGTCTTAACACTAGATAATAAACCATTATAGTTACCAGCTCCTGTTTTTCCTCCTTACAGCACAAAGTAACAGATGGGAGATCTCAACTAAAAAGTCAGCATTTTATTGACTGAGCTTTCGCTGGATTTCATAATAGCAATACACTGAATTATGATCTCTCCTTTCAGGGACTAAGAGATATGATTATTATTCAGGAAATCCTGGATTGTTTGTTTTTCCTTCTCTCATTTCAAGTGTTATTTCATTTCTAAGATACTTACACTCTTCTCATTCCACGACGTAGTCTCATGTAAGAAATATTTTCTTTCTAACTCATAACTCAGTGCTCAGACTCTTAGACCGTACCACCTGCTGCAGGGTGACATCCATCTCATTAAAGATAGCTGCTGTTATTAATGATCGAGCACAGTTCAATGAGTACAGTGAAACCTTAAACATAAGCATAAAGCAAATGCTAAAGATAAATTAGGGCTGCAATGAAACTCAGCTTCAATAAAGCATCCGGGTGAAATATCTGTATTCAGTCTCGCTCTACCACACTAGAAAATGCTGGCTTCTGAGTACTAACCATGGGCACTCTACATAACAAATAGCCGTACTTTGATCTCTCATTCATCCTGCAAGTACACAGAATCCTAAATCTTAAACTAGAACCCAAAAACCTTTACAGGAAGCCCTACATAAATATAAATTCATACGAAGCCTCTCCTTTGCAGAGCCCATTTTATGAATTGTGTATCATGTGCAATATCAGGGTACGAGAAATGAGCTAAACGTTTTAAATTGCTCTTTCCAAATTTTCCTTCTGTTTTCACACTGAGTAAAATGACTGAGAGCACATCTATCAGAATAATTTTGCTCATAGTTTACAATTGCTTTCCCCAAATGGAAAGAAGACTCTGATCTACAGCCTTGTGCTACTGTTTCCTTATCTTATTAAATAATGCCGTTTTCTGCCTTTCTTGCACAAGTAGCATCTGCTTGCTACTAAGAAAGCTAGAAATTCATCTTTTAATTAAATGCTTATTTTATTTTCCCTGGGGACGATGAATTGTAGAATTCCTTTCTCAAGATTTACCACTTCTTTCCCCTCTATCTCTGCCCCCAGTACACATCCCATGTGTCTTCTGAAGTAACAACCATCCCATCTGGCTGAGAAGTGATGGACACGGCTCTTCAATCACACTGTATGCTCCGTTCTTGGCACCTCCCCACCAGGAAGATATCAACAAATTGGATGGATTTCAGAGAACAGCAAGAAAAAAATGATTAAAGAGATGGAGGCAGCGACTTATGAGAAAAGATGAAAAGGGCCAAATCTGAATAGCTTGGCAATGCAACAGTGTAGGTGGCGTATGTAACTGTCTACAAGCGGCTGAGGAATGTAAACAAGAAACAAAAGGGAAACTTTTGAGAATGCTGTGGGAAGTAAGCATTGCAGGAGGATGGGATGGAACAGAGGGGAGAGAATGGGATGTTTGCTCCTCAGTGTCGATCCTGCTGGGAAGGGCAGTGGTGTTACACACGAAGAGTTGCACCCTGTGCAATTAAAGACATAGGCTTGGCCTACACTCAGAACTGGTATGTGAAAGAAGAGATTACTTATCTCTGTATGTGTACATGTCATAGTTGAGCCATTTTCACCTCCCCAAATGTATCCTGTCATCAAATTATTAACGTGTCCTTATGTGATACTTGGTTCATTCCAAATAGTTTGAAAACAAGCAAAAGATAAACAGTCGAGGCAAACAGAGAATCTACAAAAATTCCCTAGCTCTGATGTATAACATTTTATTCTTATAATAACCCATACTTAGAGCTTTAATAAAACTTAAACTTCGTGGACCATAACAATAAACAACAGGCAGAAGTTCTGATTTAAGCAATGTGTTTTCTTTTCACCCATTTTCTTCCTAGAGAAGTTTAGGCATGAAATGCTTTCTGGGTAGAATTCTAGCATGGCCCAGAGTTGAAGATAACCTTCCTCCAGCTCTTTGACTAACACTTTCTCTTTGGTGATAGGTTCTATCACATCTTCACTCCTTAACCCATGTGAACAGCAGGACTTAGATTCCTCTCTGGCGCAAGGAGCTTAGATCCACTTGATAAGATACTTGGCCATTTGCATGGATATTGACTCTACAATCTAAATCAAAGTGTTATGATATGGAGCGTAAGTGCACTCAGGGATAGCATTTGTTCTTGCCAGCTTTTCAGCCTCTAAATCTTTTCACACACTTACCCAATGCTATGTATCCAATTAAAAACTACGTGAGAATACACCAGGTACGGACCCTGTTTTCCTTCCCTGAAGATTTTGACCCAAATTCATAGAAGATTTTTAACCCTGGTGAGCTTCTGGAGTGCATCTTAAAGTCTTCGTACACATTCCCCAGCTGAAGGACAATTAGTAAGCTACTAAGGTTCTACAATAAAGAATAAAGCTCTCATAAAATCACGATGTACAGGGGAACATAAGATTTTTTTTTCTTCTGTTTCAATACCAGGAAGCATGGTAGGGATAGTCTGGGAAGCATGGTAGTATGGTAAAAAATATATTTGGTTTTGTGAGAAGTGCCAGCTGTCTTTCAAAGGGGTGTTTATTTATTGTGTTATATTAAACACCTTTATGTTGCTGCATATCAGTCTCAATATTTTGTTGTGCGAGGTCTCTCAGTTCGACATTCTAATAGAGTGCTCTCAGGATGACATTGCTATTGTAGGGTACATGTCACTGATAAGATATAACAGGACTTCTCACAGGCTTATGGACCATCCATATAGGTTCTTTGGCAGGTGTCTGTTAAAGTGCTTTGGCCTATGTCTTCATTAGATTAGTTCTTAAGAGTTAAATTTTAAGTGCCCTTCCTGTATTTGGAATATACTGGCCTTTCGTAAGTGTTAGCTTACAATTTTTCCCATTCTTTGCCTTGTGCTCTGTTCTAGAATAGGCAAAAACCTTGAAGGAAAATTTTACATTGGATTGAATTTCTCCATCAAACACTGCAATAGTAGAATGCATCTAGGCAATAAAGCAGTCACATCTGTTTATACTTTTATTTACAATAATATTGTATAACATTTTCTTTTACTCAAATAAAGCATTATTTTTTAAGTGTATTTCAAAGTCTAGGACTTTATAACAATCCTATTTTGAGTAAGGACCTTGTAGAGGTGTGGACAACCAGAGTAGTAGTCATAATCCTCACATGGTAAAGGCTGTAAACGCAGGCATTAATGATTTTAAAAGCTGAAGTTAATATAAAATTAAGTAACAATATCATTGATTTTTAATATATTTATATAAATATAAATGAATGAAGGAAGGAAGGGAAGAAGGGAAGAAAGGAGGAAGGGAGAGAAGGAGGGAGGAAGTAAGAATGGAAGGAAGGAGGAAGGAAGGAAAAAATGAAGGCGGCAGGTAGCTCTGGGCTGTTTTAAGATCAGACTGGTACATTTTCTAATAAATATTTAAGTTTGGGGCCCCAGAGTGGTCTTTTGTCCTTTGTAGAGGACAAAATACAAACAGGATGCCGAGAGCTTGGAGACTGTTTGCAGAGGTGGAGGAGGGACTACCCAGATGTAGAGAATCACCGGGGAAACATGAGGCCTATTTCTCTGAAGCTAAACTTCAAAAACCACAAGCTAAGAGACACAAAGGGAAAAGTGTGACTGCTCTGACAGCAAAAACAAGCAAATATCTCCAGAGGGGATTAATCCCTCTGCTTCAAAGTAACCAAAGCAAGGGAGGGGAGCCAGCCTCACTAGGAACAACACCTGCCTATCATACAAGGAGGGGCTAATCACAGAGACCAGTTGGGCAGTGGCACAACTGTGTGCCTGGACACTGATACTGAGAAACACAGGTTTTCCCTAAAGATTCAACTTTCCAATTTCATCTTTCCTGTAGAGTCACGGGCTGGAAAGTAACGATGGTGGCGTCCTGAGCACCCGGCTCAGACCCATTGAACACCAGGAGGCTCTGGGACTTCCTAGAGGTCTGTCCTCCAGGGCAGACTCATGGATGTGTATGGACAAAAGCATCATAGATTCTTGAACAGCTTTTAAGACTTTTATTTTTTAAGGTTTATTTATTTGGTTTTATGTGTGTGTGTTGCCATGTGTTCCATGTGGGTGCCTGATGCATGAGAGAGAGAGAGAGAGAGAGAGAGAGAGAGAGATCAGATGTCCAGTTCCCTGGAAGTGACATCACAGACAGCTGTGAGTGATCATGTAGGTATTGGGAACTCTCTCTGGGTCCTCTCAAGAGCAACATGCACTAACTCAGTCATCTCTCCAGTCCCTCTTGAATTCCTCCAATTGGTGAAAATATGTCCTTTCGTTTGACCCTGTATTGAGGTGGAACTTGTGAAAGAGGTATTGACCTTCGGAGAACAAGATGAAGTGGGCTCCTGTGCAAAAAAGTGCGAAAGTGAAAGGAGGTACTGGTAACTCCCACAAACTACCCCTCTTTTCATCTTAATCTCATCTTCCTGGTATACAACTATTTTGCCATCTGATTACCAACTACTTTTCAATGGTTCTTTTAAAATAGCTTAGCTATTGCTGAACACAGGCTGGAGAGATGGCTCAGCATTTAAGAGCACTGCCTGCTCTTCCAAAGGTCCTGAGTTCAATTCCCCAAAACCACATGGTGGCTCACAATCATCTGTAATGAGATCTGGTGCCCCCTTGAGGAAGAGACCTGGTGGGTCATCCTCATCAATTTAGACTATGAAACTCAATATGGACAAGTTCAACAGAACCGCCATATAAGGACTACCCATGAATGCTTCAGCATTGCCAGGGCATAAATTTCATTGTTTCATTCAATTTCATTGATGAACATAAGACTCCAGATGTAATCTAAGGACTAAGGAATATGTATTGGAATTTTGCCCCCACAATACAGAGGCTAAATGTCCATCAAATCACTCTGGCATTGCTCCATTTTTCATTAAATGTAACTACAATCAGTTTGATTTTCCATGACCTGCAATTAATTTGTATTTCCCTAACCATCCTTGCACAATGGCTGTTTCAAATGAAGGACTTGAGTATTTTTTCCACTGTATTCAGTTTAATATTTAGCTCCCATGTAAGCTGACAGTCTTGAAATTCTATTTTGTTATTCAGAATATTAGATAGCTATCCTTCACAAAATAGATTCCCCCCAAAAAAATTAGTAAGAAGGCCCCCTACTCTGTTATCTGAGTCACTGCTAAAAATAGAACACGACCCAAAGCAAATATAAATGCTACTTAGAAAGAGGCCTTCCGTGTGTTTCATCAGCTAAATATAGATTTACTTAAATGCTCAACCTCCCCTCCCCCGATTCATACATTTATGGGGCTACAGTGAGTCTCTTGTGTCTGGGAGAATGCACCAGACTTAAAAGAACCCTCAACCTCTGTCTACTGGCTTCTCACACTTGCTTCTAGTGTTGTCCTTCTTCACAGATAAAATTGTATTCTGAACACAAGACTATACTAGAATAAGCCCAGGCTACATGAGACTTGCTCTCAAGCCCTGCATCTCAAGGACCATACTCTACTGTTTCTTTGGATCTTGATGTTTCTTCTAGAAACAAAGGTCAGACTACAGAGCTCAAGGACTCACATTCTGGGACATTAAAAAAACAATTCAAGATCAGCTATTGAAGGAAAATCACTGTTCGGGGTCAACTTTTTGTCTTGTCCTTACAAAAAGAAAAATCCCATCAAATCAAAGTTTGAGAGCTTATAACTTAAGAGAAAATATTGTCTCACTGTAACTCAGCAGTTTAATTTTCCAGTCTGCCCATAGAGCCAGACTTTGTGGAAGGCAAGATGCCCAGCGTGGTAAGCAATCAGCACTCTCCAAACATCGCAGCCTTTATTTCCAGTCGCTTGTTACTTCAATTTACACCGATTTATCCCCTCGAACAACTCAACCCACAACTTTCTCATTGCCTGACCTGAGGCATGGTTAGCAATTTTCTGTGTAATCAGCCAGAGGATGTAATCAGTGCAATTAACAGATGGATTGGGAATACTACATGAAGCCCGATTTAAAATCCCACTAAAATTACTGTACTGGATCTGTAAATACTCACCCTAAACAAATATTTCTTGGGATTAGTTTATGGCAGCACAATGGTAATTTTAATGCAAAATTTGTGAGGGAGCTCAGCTTCCTTAACTGCCTCCAGCTCACTGATTTTTGGTGCTTATCAATCACCTTCTGCATGCCTATTCTTAGGATGAAAATGCAAACTGATTAAAAAAATAGCTATACCTAAGTTAAAGACATTATAAGTTTGATTTGCAAATTTGTGAATTTTGTGATTATGGAGATCTGGAATGTTGTAGATTCAGAGCCAAATCATCATGGGTTGTAATATTAATAGTTACTTTTCTCATTGAAGAGATAAAATACTTGAAAAACCGAAACCAATGGAGAGTGTTTATTTTTGTCTTACGGTTTGAGGGTGCAGTCCTTCGGAGCCCAGAAGTCACATGACAAGAGCTTGGGGCAGCTGTCAATCCAGTCTACAGTCAAAAGGCAGTGAGGAAAAAAAATCGCTTGTGCTTATGCTCCACTAGATTTTTTTTCTTTATTTGCTCCGGGATCCTAAGCCAAGAAGGGGTACTGCCCACAATTATGGAGGATACATTAATAAGATAATGCAGATAGTCTCTCACAGGCATGCCTAGAGGCTTATCTACTAGGTTATAAATAACAAAGTAACTGTCACGTCGACTACCCTTTGCTCCTTCCATGTCAGGTACACACAATTGTAAGGCTATTTCACCTTGTCTGAAGGTCAGTGAGTTTGAGCTTATTTTTGCCCTTTCAAAGTTGACTACAACAAGTGTGGTTACACACCCTGACGTAAAGTTTTGGACAGTAAGATGACCCGCAGAGATGGATTTGCTCCACCCTAACCAAAGGTCAGAGAATTCAACCATACTTCTGCTTTTTCTTTTGTAATAGGCAATTTGACTTAGGGTGTGGCTGCCTTCAGGATGCTTGGTCTAGGGTGGTTCACTGCCCCAAACATCAATATCTTTACTCAGGAATTAATGGTTTGGTGTCTCAAGCATTGATATAAGTAACTGTTTTCATTGTCCTTTGGGTGATGCTAAAGTAGTCTTTTAACTTCTTCCCCTCTTTTGTATTCAGGTATAAGAGTGTGTGGAAAATTAAACACGGGTGAACTCAGAACTCAAAATTCAGCATTCAGTATTGGCTGAGTTGCCCTCCCATTACTATTCCATGCCTCTGTGTTTCTTTCTTATATCTGTTCCTTCTACTTAAAACTTCTAATCCTACCCTGGAGCATACAAACCCACTATGGCTAGGATTACAGCAGAAGTCACCCCAAAAAGGTGGCTCCCGACCACTCCACAGCCATTCAGTCCTTGCCTCTGTGTCTGACTGAACATCCTTATAACTATTGCACAAACCTTTTGGGATATATTGACTTTTATCAACACAGAGCTGAGGATAACATCAAATCATTAGATTCTTAGTTGAGTTTTTCATGCTTTTCAGTCATTCACTTATTTGATGTCTCCAAGGAATATTTGAAAAGTACTGTGATTTATGACCTACTTTTGTTCTGTTTAAAAAAAAAAAACTAGATGAAACTGTTATCACCCTGGAATGTGGTATTTGGGCTATGATAACTACATCTTGCTGAACTATGTTCACTAATACTTGGCTCTCAAGTAAACTATCTGTTATTCCCATAGAGGAGAACACTGTGCTTTGCATTGTCAGAGCAACAAGGAAACAAGACGTGAAAACCTTCCTCAAGAAATAATACTGTGTTGACGAAATAAGTTCCCAGATCACAAAAATGTCCCTCAGACAGGAAAAAAAATGGTGCTAGACTAAAGTTGAATGCAGAATTTTGGATTGAGAAGGGGCTACGCTGGTCTTTATATTTGTCTCCCTTAGTAATCTGCCTTGAATTCCATAGGCCACCAATGCACTCTCTTGCAAATCCCACACCTCTCTTTGTCTCCATCACGTTTACTCCATCCCCTCCTCTCCTGCCTTTCACTAGCAGGGCAGGAGTTGCACACCAAAGGTGACCTGCAAGGAAAGAGAGGACTGAGGGAAACACACGACCAGCCTGCCTGATTTTACTTTAATTTGTGACCTGAAAACCTCATGGGCCCCAATCACTCCAAAAGAAGATTAATTTTCTTCAATCTGTTTTCCTTCTCTGCTCTTTTAATATATTGTTTCATATTTTAACTTTGCAACAACCTCTTGTCTCCGCTCCTTTCTTTCATTATTGTATTTCTTTTTTTATTTCAGACACTTTTTTTATTGTTATTAAAAAATTTTCCAC